>SRPW01000007.1:0-102814 GCA_018360225.1 Claviceps pusilla | reverse complement strand
AAAAAAAAAAAAAAAAAAAAAAAAAAAAAAACAAATAATTATAACAAAATATCTATTCTTATTCTAATTGCTTAAAATTTAATACGCAATTTTTTAATTATTTAAAGTTTTAGTAAAAATTCTTTTAAAAGTTATAGAAAGATTAATATTCTCTATTTCCTTATTTAATGCAGCTATAGACTTAATAAAAACTAAGACTATTATCCAGTACGTCCTTAAATAATAATCGTTATTACTATTAAGGCATGGCATATAATTGCGCCAAAATTCCGTTTAATCCTTAGCTAACTAATATACTAATATTAGCTAAAGCTCTATCCTAAATTAAAAGAAAGGGAATAGAAAACTTATAAGTTTTTTAGGTATTACAAATAAAGCATTGCAAAGGGCTTAGGTAGTGGATACTTTAGTATTATATTTATTAATATTTTCCTAAGATTCTATACTAAATTAGTGCTGCATTCTATTTTTATTAAAAAAAAAAAAGGAATCCTATTCCTTACCTCTAACTATTTTTAGTGGTATTAAAGACTATTTTTACAGCAATAGTCTAAGACAAACTACACAAACGCGGAAAAAAGGTCGCAGAAATGCTCCTATATCTTAATTCCATATACTGAAAATTCTTTACTAGCTAAATATATTAATTCGCTTATAAATATACGCACTTTAATAAAATTATTACAGTATACTAGCAATAATTTTAGCATCTAAGCAAATTATTAGCATATTCCCCTTAAATTTTAGTACTAATACTTACTCTATAATAAAAGGATGCAGCTAAAGTGTAATAATAGTATTTTATGCTATTGAGAACGTCCTTGCAAGAAGTTAATAAAGAGGCGAATCACCCCTCTTTCACTATAGTCTCTAAAGTAACGAATATTATTTTTAAATATTAAATGCATTCGTTAACTTAAATGGCAATAGTGGCATCTTTTAGCATAGCTTTAGCCTAATCCTATATAAATTTGCTTGACTTAGCGTAGATATAAGAATAAGTAGGAGTTATAGTTAATTATAACTCCTTTTCTTTTTTTAGAGTTATAAAAACAACTAGAATCCTGGAGGATTTAGACGCTAATTCGCTAAGTTGAATTTTCTTTATAGCCTTCTCTGCTAATTTCTCTAGTTAACTTTCCTTATATTTATTAGCGTAATAATAAGTATAAGAAAGTAGGGAGCTTAATTCCTTATCTAAATTAAGAGTAATTATTTTAGCTCTCTATAAGCGATAACTAAATAAGGAAAAGGGCACCTAATTTAACCCTTTAGTGCCAGCATTAGAAGCAGAATTGCGCTGCGATTCTGCCTAACATTCTAAGGCAGGACAACTAATAAGACTAGTATTAAATAAAGGATTGAATATAATTAAATAGTGCACTAAGCAAAAAACAATTAATACTAAAATCTATCTTAAATCAGAACGCACCTAATATACCTAGTTCTTTAGGTCCCTAAGGAAATCGAATTTTTAATAACTTAGTTCTATTTAATTAATTGATTTTTTCCATTTTAATTACAATTCTGCAATAACTAGTTAAATCCTAGATTAATTTAACGTCTAAGACTTTTTAGGTCCTATTCTTTAACAATTAAACGCCAGAATATAGCATTAGGGATGGTTTCTTAGCTAATTTAGATATAATTAACGAATTATATATAAAGAAACGATACTATAAATGTATCCGGAATTGAAAAGATTCAATGAGAGGATTGCAGCATAATACGTAAAAGAAGAAATTACAAGACAAATTCCCTGCTAAACTAAATAATCCACATTATACCCACAATTACGCGTTAATCAGTAAACATTACTAGTCCTAAATTAGTAATATAAATAAATAGAAATACACATTCTAAATTAGAAAGACAATAAACAAAAATATATATAAATAAAAATATAATCCTAAATTGGAAAAAGGGACTAAACGAATATATATATCCAATCATAACGACATTAGGTTGATGTTACTTTAAAGGGGGGATAATTATTATGCCTAATTTAATGTGTGTAGAAATTCCAATCTAAATATCACATATACCCTTATTTTAATTTATTACCTAATTAGAGAAGAATAGCTATCGGAATAAATTGGATATCTACGCATTAGTGGCGTGTTATAGAAAGGAAGGTACTAGGGAATAGGGAATATTCCTTTAGGATTTAATAGGGAATTATTCTAAGAAGAAGAAAAGAAAGACAAGTCTTAGTCTAGTAATACTACTAGTCCTACCTTTAATCTAAGAGGGAATTCGGATCATATTCGCTCTACCTAATCGCCCCTGATTTCCGTGCGACTAGCATAACATAGGAGATTAATATTATTTTTATATTTATAATAAACTTAGTAGCCTTAAAGAAGAATAAAAACCTTTTCTTTTTATTAAATAAACTAGCTAATTTTAAGGATTTATTTTATTAAAAGAATGCTAGTGCCTTACCTCTTTACTAAAGATAGGCTAACTACTATATTTACTTATAGTAAAATCCTAATAATAGCTTAGTAAACCTATCTTAGGCACTACTATATAATATACCCTAGGATTAGCTACTAGAAATATAGAAATAAATTATAAACTTAATAAATAAAGGCTAAATCTAAGCCTCCTTCTCCTTAATAGCTATACTAATACTTTTAGTTAAAAAAGTAGGTAAGGGCTTATATTTTTATATAAACTATAAAGTATAAAATAAAATTATAAACTAAGATTAATACCTATTATTACTTATTAAAGAAACTCTATATTCCCTAGTAGGTATATAATAGTTTATAAAATTAAATATTTATATTATATTTTACTATTTATATATAATAAAGGGAGATAAGGCTTTAATAGCCTTTTATATATATTTTAGCCTCTTTAAATAGCTTATTTACCCCTTTAGCCTAGCTAGGGCACTTATAATGTTTTAATATTATATTTATAGAGCCTTAAGGGATGCCTTAGGGGTTTATATAATAGCCTATTTTAATAATATCCTTATTTATACTAGTAGTATATATAAGGAGTATATAAAGTATATAAAAGAGATTCTCTTTTACTTATAATAAGCTAGCTTATATTTTAATATTAGTAAGTATATATTTTATATAATAAAGGTGAAATACCTAGGATTTATAGTTTAAGCTAGCTATATAATATAGCTAAATTTAGCTTAGGTAGCTATAATTTATAAATAAGAGGTACTAATATAGCTATAAAGGGTGTATAGCTTCTTAGGCTTTATAAACTTTTATTAAAAGTTTATAGCTAACTTTTTAGATTTTATTAAGCCCCTACTTAACCTTACTAAAAAAAGGGTTCTATTTATTTAGTCCCTAGTATATAAAATAGCATTTTAATACCTTGTGGATATATTCTTAGTAGCTTTAATCTTAGCTTAGTAGAACTCTATATTAAATATAGTAGTTAAGGCTAATATGTTAAAAAAGGCACTTAAGGGTTATCTTTTATAATATAATATAGTAAGTATACTATAGCTAGTAGCCTATTACTTTATATAACTTATAGCTCTTTAGTAAAACTATATAATTTATAATAAAGTATTACTTAATATTATCTTATACTTTAAGGTATAGTTTACTAAACTTTTTAATATTTTCTAACTATTTTTAATTCTTATTAAGTATAGGAACTTAGAATACTTTATAAGACTTTATAAAATATTAAAATATTAAGTATATTAAATAAAGACTCTCTTACTCTTTAATTTTTACCTTTACTACTACTTAGGTTCCTAGGCAGTATACTTTAATATACTATTCTACTATAAATAAAATAAGTTAGAAAAACCTATAAAAGCCTACCTATTATTTTATTTAATATTAGCTATATACCTATTATAACTACCCTATACTCTTTTAACCTCTATATTAGAGTAGAACTAAACCCTAGCTAGTATCTTCCTTATTAACTCTTAAGGCTATAACTTTTTTATAAATAACTATTTATAAAGCCTTTAAAATTAAGGTATATAAGCTAATTCTATATACTAAGTAAAGACTAAGGTAGTATAAATAAGGGCTTAGAAATTCCTTATTAATATAGCTATATATTAATAGATTAGTAACTATATAATAAATACTTATAAGGCTTTACTATTTTATAGCTACCTTTAGGTATTATAGTATAAGCCCCTTACTACTATACTAATTTAATAAACCTATAACTTACCCCTAATAAGCTACCTTAGAAAGAATATAACCTTTTAAGCTCTTTATTATAACTATTACTAAAAGGGTATATTAATAGATATTATATAGTATATATATAATTACTATTATTATAAGGCTTAGAAAAGCTAGTGCCTATATTAAGGCCTTCTATAGCCTATCCTAACACTAGATAGGTATTAATTATAAATATTAATAAACTTTATAACTAACCTTCCTACTAGCTTTTTAAATACTCTTTAATTCCTTATAGTTATTATAAACTATTTTTTTAAATATATTTAATTAGAGGCTATAAT
This sequence comes from Claviceps pusilla, assembly GCA_018360225.1. Classification (NCBI taxonomy): domain Eukaryota; kingdom Fungi; phylum Ascomycota; class Sordariomycetes; order Hypocreales; family Clavicipitaceae; genus Claviceps; species Claviceps pusilla. Next base: position 98,337 of record SRPW01000007.1, on the reverse strand, counting down.
AAATATAAGTATTAAGGTATATACTTAATACTTTTTAAACAATTAGTAGTATTTTTATAAATTCCTTTTAAGTATTATTTTAAACTAAGGCTTAAACTAAGTAAGTAGCTTTTAGTTAATACTTTACTCCCTTATAGATACTAAGTAGCTTTTTTTTATATTCTATTACCCTTAAACTAATAGTAATACTAAGTATATAAATTAAAAGGTTTAGATTATATTATAGGTTATAGTCTCTTTTACCTAAATAAATTAGCTTATATACTTAATAGTATACTAGCTTACCCTTAATAATAATATATTATTAGTTACTAGCTTAAGTGCTTATATAGCACTTTATAGATTTAATATTAATTTAATTTAGTATATACTATCTTCTATATAAAGCTAGATATTTTTTAAAAAATAAGTAGTTTAATTCCTTAAATATATTAAATAAAGAATAGCGCTTACCTAAGCTACTATTAACTTTACTTAATAGTATTAATAAAAGTCTTTTAATTATTTATATTATTTAATAAAGTAGTACTAGCTAAGGAATAAGGTTTAGCTTAGCTTTTATAATATTTATACCCTTTAATTAGGTAAGAAGTTAAATTAAGTTATAGCTAAATACACTATACTCAATATCCTAATACCCTTTACTATTAAAATAAATATACTAGGTAGTATTTATTTTATTTTCTATATTAATTCAATAAAATATATACTAGGTAATTCCTTCCCTTTTTAAGTTTTACTTAACTTTTGACTAAGCTTTATTTAGCTTTAGGAAGATAATATAAATATACCCTATAAGTACTAAGTTAAGTTTATTTTAGCTATAAAGAATGCTAAAGAATATAATAATTATTATAATACATTAATTCAATAGATTAGCTATATATAGCCAATATAAAAACTACTTAAAAACCTAAAGAATACTAAAGCCTTAGTATAATTTAAATTATAATAAAGTAATATATATTTTAATAATAAACTAATATAAGTATACTATAATTCTTAATTAAGACTATATAGTATACTATTAAATATAAATTTAAACTTTATTAAGCTTTATATAAGCTTTATTTTAATTATAATATTTTAATATATTACTATTACTTGTAGTTCTATGAAAAAACTTTTCGCGATTTCGCCTACACTGTAGTAGCGACGCAGAACCAACTCTAAACCTCTTAAAAAGTATAGAAAAAGAATTGCTATATTTACTTTACCCTATTTTTAATAGTATATTAGTACTAAAGTAAAGGTATAGTAAATAAGGCAATACTTATAAATATTAATAGTAGAAATTATAGCCTTATATAAAGCTACTATTACTTTTTTATAGGGTAGGGTAGCTTTATATTAATAGTACCTTAAGTTACTTCTATACTATTATTTATATATAAGTAAATACTAAACTACCTTATAATTGAATATAATAAAATTACTAAGCTTATACTAGCTATAGCACTAAAGAGTATATAGAATTGTCATGGCCATTTCCCACTGTTGGTGACTATAGAGTCAAAGGGCGCGGACTAGCTTGTTATGCTAACGAGGGCATAAGGGAATAAGGCATGTGGTGCCCTCGCTACGACTTAGTGGCGCGCTAAGGGGGCATATAAAAGAGAGGACGCGCATATTTATATAATAGGGCAGAGATTTATACCTTTAAGCACTACCCCCTACCTAGTAGCTACGTCGCAGTGCACCTTCTGTGTCTCAGTCTTTACTCCACTAAGCAACATCCCATCACAAGCCTTAACAAGAATATTATCCTTTATATTTATAATATAGCTTTAATATAAGCCTAATATAGACTTTTTATACCCTAAACTCTTTTTAAAATATTAATAATAATATTAACTTTACTCTTACTTAATAAGCTTATTATAGTTAAAAATTTAAAAAAAATAGTTAAATAAATAGTAAACAAAGTTATTAGTATTAAAAATACTATAGCTTTAAGCTAAATTAGTATTACTATTAAAAATATTACTTAAATATTAATTTAATAAATTTGGGCTATAATAATAGTAATACTACCTTATATTTACTATAAAATTATTATTAAAAGTAATATTATAACTAAAGTAATATAAAACTACTTACTTAAAAAAACTATTATAGCTATTAATTAAGCTATAGGTATTAATATAGCTATAATAGTATACTAGCTTTATAATAGTAATATTATAATTATATTTTATAATATAGTAAAACTTTATACTAATAATATAGCCTAGGTTAATACTACTTTTAGGCTAAAAGTAACACTAAACTAATATATATTAAGTATTATTATTAAAGGCTTTTTAATATACTATATATAAAACTAAGAAAAAGATTATATTTTTTAAAATATAATTATAGCTAATAAATAGGGTTTTATAAAGGTTAAAGTATAGAAACCTTATAGTACTATAACTTAATCTTCTTTAATTATTATAATTAATAGTATTAATATAGTAAATAGGCTATACTATACTAAAATTATTTATAAAGCTAAAATATTTAAAGCTAAACCTTATAATAATACTATTTACCTTTATTAATACTTTAAGTACTTTAAATTTAGCTATATAGCTATATACTATATAGTGCCTTTATAGTATAGTTATTATATATTTAGCTAGTATAAGGGGGGTAAGTAGACTTACTTAGCGCTATTAAAAGCTATATAGGAATGCTATATTAACTACTTAGGTCCTTACCTTATATAGTTTTATATATATAATATTATAAATAAATAATAAAACTATATATATATTATATACCTAGTATAGCCCCTAGCCTTTACTAAACCTTTTATATTAAAAAAAGATAGTTAAATAAAAGTGCCTAGCTATAGCTAAAGATATAACACTAATAATTTATTATTATAAAAGGCTTTATTATAAAAGTAAGTAAGTAAACTATACACTTACCTCTCTAAATTAAGATTAGAATAAATATAGTAATTATAAGCTATTATAAAGGCCTTTTTAAGCTAATAACCTATAGCTACTATAAAACTAAATAAGCTAAGCCTAACTTAATATATTATATAAAGTATATAATAGAAATTATATACTAAAATATATAAGAAAAAACCTACTTTATATATTTAGCGCTTAAAACCTAACTTAAAGCTAATATAATAGTAATATAGGAGCTAAAAACTATAAATGAAAAACTATTTAACCTTAGCCTTAGCTACTTTTAACTTACTATTTAAGGTAGTTAAACTATAATTTATATAAACTATTAATATAAAGCTAAGGTATAGTTAATATATATAGGTAAGGATTAGTGCTTAATAATACTAATAGAATACTATATTTATTTAATATACTCCCTTACTTATAAATTTAATTAAATATTACTCCTCTTTAACTTTATAATAGCCTTACCTTTAAACTATAGTATTTCTATTAATAACTTTAATTAATATTACTTACTTTAAAATTATTATAGCTAAACTTTAATAAAAAGTAATATACTTTTTATAATAGTAATATAATAATAGCTTAGGCTTATAATACTATAGAGTAAAGTAACCTAAAAAATATAAAGTAAAAGGGATAGTATTATTAATTATATATAAGCTATTTATAATATAGAAGTTAAATTTCTAAGAGAATTAAACCTTATTAAATCTAATTATATACTATAATTAATTTATATTAGCACTAGTTTAAGGCTAGGTAGTAATTATTTACTTTATTTTAAATAGCTATATATAAAAGATAATTTTATAATAGCTAAGGTAGTAATATAATTTTACTATAAACTTATTAAACCTTTACTTTATATATTAATAGAAGTTAATAATTATATAGAATAAATAATAGTTAAGCTTTAAGCTATTATAAATTTAGTAATTTTAAGGGAACCTTAAAGCAGTCCTAAGCTAAACCTATAGTAGAATTACTATATTAAAAAAGCTACTTAAAATATAAAGAAAGCATTAAGGCAGTAGTAAACTTCTTATACTAAAGAAAACTAATAGCTTACTATTTATATAGCCTAAATATAGAGCTAAGTTATTAGTAATAAATAGTGTAATGCTTAGCGCTTTATTATTAAGGTAGTAACTATATACTAAGGAAGCCTATAAAAACTTAAGCACTAAATATAGCTTTATAATAAACTATTTTTAAAATAATAGTAAATTTTAACTTTTATTTAAAGTAAGGGAATAAACACTATTATTACTAAATTATATTAAGAGAAGGTAGCTATACTAGCTAACTATTTCTTTCCTTTCTTTTAGGCTTAGCTAAATAATATATTAAAAGACTTTAATAATTACCTTAATACTATAATATTTCTAATAAAGAACTACTTTAATATTAATAAAATATATAGTATTATTAAAAGCTTAGTAAGTTAAAAAGCATTTAAACTTAATAAACTTCTAGCTAGCTACCTTAAAGTATATAGTAAGCCCTTAGCTAAAACCCATATATATTTATTAAATATATACTACTATATTAGTTACTACCTAGCTTTATTTTAAAAAGTAAAAGTAGTTATCTTTTATAAACTAGGTAAAACCCTAATAGAATAATAAAAAGTAAAAGCTTAGTGCTTTATTTTACTTTTTAGTATTATTAAAAAGGTATTAAAAGTAGTAGTAGTAAGCTAGCTTATTTTTATAGCTAAGTTAAGTAAAGTATTACTTAACTTATAAATAAGTAATAAGGTAAATAAATTAATAGAAGTTATACTAAGTATTTTAATAGAATTAGTATAGGTAGCGTAGAATTATAGTAGTATTTTATTACTACTTTAGTTAAATATATTAGTAGCCTTTAATACTATTTATTATAAGTAGTTATTTTATACCTTTATTATTATTAGTATTTCTATATAAATTATAGTATAAACCTACTTCTTTATTACTAAATATATAGCTAGCCTTCTTTTTAATAATAAATCTATAAGCCCCTTACCTATAACTATAGGGGTACTATAAGGGTTACTTATCTTTCCTATTCTTTTTCTACTTTATATTACTTTATTATATACTAAGCTTTAAATAGTATAATTTATACTTATTATAAAATTTTCTAATAATATAAATATATTAATATATAGATAAATAGTAAAGGAGATATAAAACTACCTTAAAGCTATATAATTAATTTACTAAATATAGTTTAAGGAATTAAGCCTTAAGTTTAATTTAAAAAAGAATAAACTTATATACTTTATAAAATAGTATGCTATTATAATAATATTAATCTAGCTTAGTATTAATATAATATAACTAATTTAATTTACTTACTTTTTTAAAGTATAGGTTTATTATAAACTTTATTAAAAAGTATACTAAAGCTAAGTTAAGTTAAAATTACTATAGTAGTAACTTATTCTTATATTACTAATAGCTTTAACTTAGGGATGCTTATTATATAATATATAGCTTCTATATATATAGGTTATTTAGAGTATTATTATATATAGTATAGAATTATACTATACCCCTACTAATATTAGTAGTAAAGTATAAAGTATAGCTAAAGTATTTATTTCTAAATAAACTAAATACTTAAGGATAGTAACTAATGCTTTTAAGGCTATATTATATACCTTAATTAAAACTAAAATAACTATAGCTTTAATTAACCTCTACCTTAACTACTATTTACTATACTTTTATTAATAAATAAAGGCTAATAAAATAGCTAAGTAAGTATATAGTATATATACTATAATAGTAGCTTAACTTTAATATAAACTAATATACTAAGAATATAGTTACTTATTATAGTAAAATAACTACCTAAACTATATATTATTTCTAAACTAGCCTTATAACTATTTACTAAAACTATCCCTAATTAAAGTACTTACTTTAAAATAAAAAAATTATTAGTACTAAAAAAGAACTATTATATAGATATACTAAACTTATATTAACTATATAGTAATAAAGCTTAACTCTAACTTTCCCTTTACTACTAAAGTTATTTATTTTTACTTAAGCTTTACTAAATATAAATTTATAATACTTATATAAATATATATAAAATAAATTAGGCTTAATACCTTTCTTTTTAGCTAATATATTTCTAAAGTAGAATTACTAATATATAGCTACTAAGCTAATAATAAAGACTATTACTATATCCTACTATTTTATAAGAATTTTAATTACCTTTACTTTATTAATATAAATATATACTTAATATATAACTAATATAAAGTTAGGGAGGCATTAAAGTATAATAAACTAGTAACTATACTTATAAAGTAATTTATATTAATAAAGCATATCCCTTAATTCTAACTTACTAAGAGTCTTTAAAACTAATAAGCTAAAGATACTAAAGATTTAATAAAATATAGCACCTAGCGTAGTATAGGTATAGATACACTAGGGAGCTATGTAGATATTATAGTTAGAATATATTATTATAATGCATAACTTATATTTAATAATATATAAAAAGCAGCAGCCTAGAAGATAAGAAATAGGCATAATGCTCCTACGCTAGCCCTAGGCCTATGCCCTATTGCCCCCCTCCTCCCCCCCCCCTCCTCCTCTAGGTTATCCTCTACCTCTACTGCTACGTAGCCCTAAGCCGCCGCTAGGCTAAGCCTATAGACCTCCTATAGAATCTCTGCTAAAACATCTACTGCTATAAAAATAGGAATAGGGGCATACTTATAATAGAAGTAATAAGTAAAGAAGGAAGAAAGAAGAGAAAAGGTTAGAATTAAGGGGAAAAAAGGTATATATATCTCTCTCTTTCTATTACATAACTAATAGTTAGTAAATAGTTAGTTTAGTAATAGCTAGCTACTAGCTAGTGTAATTAATGCTATAGAGATATAGAAGCTAAAGGAAGGTTTTAGGTAAGGGGGCAGTAGCCTAAGGGAATTAGCTAAGAACTAGTATAAAAGATAGACTAAATGCTTAAGGTAACTTACTATAATATTTAGACTACCCCTAAGGGTATTCTATAGCACTACTATGCCTTTACTAACCTAGTTTACTTCCTATTTTACACTATACACTCTTTTATAATACTAGTTAAGTTTAGCTAGTAATATACTACTTTTTATAGTTAAAACTAGTATAAAGTAACTATAGCTTTACTATAAAACCTAAATAAAGGCTATATATAGGTTTTCCCCCCTATACTAGGGTTTTTCCTATATAGTCTAAGTAGCAGTAGTACTAGAATTAGGCCAATAGCCCAACTAGAGTTTTAATAATAATTACTATTACTTACCTTTAAATAAAGTAAATAAGGTAGCTTAATAAACCCTTTTTTTTTTATAATACTTAAATAATATAGCTATAGTAAGTAAGTTAAATAAAGGTAAAGGGGGTAACTCTTAGCTAGTAAGAAATATATTAGCCTTTTATAACTTAAAGCTAAAGAAGTTTAGGGGTAGCTTAGAGAAAAGTAATATAAATAAAGTATACTAAGGAATAATAAATAGTAGTGTAATATTAGTAAAAAGTAGTATAATATTAATAAAAAAGGGTATAATAATAGTAAAAAAAAGTATAGTAATAGTAAGTAAAGGTATAGTAATAGTAAAAAAGGGTATTATTAGTTAGTAGAATTCTTTAAATAAAAAGCTAAAAGGTAGTAATATATATAATATTATAGGAAAGAGTAGCATAAATATATATACTTACTCTTTAAATTATAAGGGTAAATAAAATAATAAAAAAAAGCTAATATAACTAAAGATTAGTAAATAAATCTTAATATATAGGTATTAATTACTTAACTTAATACTATACTTTAAATAACTAGGTATTAATCTAGTTAATAATAGTTTTTAATAAATAAATTATAATAAAATTAATACTAATAATAAGTAAGGGATATATAGGTATTTTATTAATAATAGATAAGGATTATTTTAATAGCTAGAAGAAAGGTAAAGGTAAGAAACTAGTAATAATAATAAATATAGTATACTTCTTAATAATATATAAAGTAATACTAAAATAGTTATATAAAGCCTTAAAAGGCTTATTTAATATAACCTTTTTTTCTTTATTATCAAGGGTATTATAAGTAAGAAAATAAGGCACCTTTATAGCTTTACTATAATAAATAGTTACTATAATCTTATAAGTAAGGCAGTAAAGAGTAGGGCTCTAAGTAAATATAGTAGTATTATATATATAAGTTACCTTTTTTCTTTAATACTCCTTATAGAAGTATGAAAGGCTTAGTGTATATAAGAATAGTCTATTATTTACTATATATATAAAATAAAATAAACACTAAATATTTAGCTAGTTAAAATTAATAAGGGTAAATAACTTATTCTTAAAGTTACTTTTAACCTTATAATAGCTTAAAATATAGTAACTATTTAAGGGTAAAGAGAAGGAAAGTAAAGTACTAATAGTAATAAATATAATTTTACTATACTTAGTTTTAGTAAAATAAAGTAATAAAAAAAAGGAAGCTTACTATTTAAATTTAATAAGTAATAGTAAGGGATCTTTTATTAAGTATTAATAAATAAGTATAAGAAAAGTATAGGTATTAATAAAGAATAGGTAAAAAGTAATAGGTATTTATATAAAAGACTTAAGGTATATAGAATTTTAATAAAGAGAATAATAGTAAAATTATATTTATAAGTATAACGAGAGCTAAATAGGAGATTTATAATTAGTATCTTAGGTATAATTAGCTAGTTAATTTAAGATTTTAAGATTTTTATTTTAGGTTTATTTTTATTAACCCTAAGCGCTAAATTATAACTAGCTAGAATAAATAGTTTTAATTAAAGTATTATATTATAAATACTTAAATTATTATTATTATATTCTATATACTTACTAACTATTTAATAGCTAAAGGGTAGTAAAGTAAAGGGCTATAGAATAAATTTAAGCTAAAGGCTTAAATCCTTAGTAGAGTAGAAAAGAAGCATATAAGGTAACTTACTATACCTATAGGGTAAACCCTATAAATATATATTATATATAAAATAAGCATATAGTGGAGGGAGATAGTAGTCTTTCCTTCCTCCTTATAAATAATAATAACTTTATTAACACTAGATTGCAGTCGCTATCTAGGCTAGTCTATAACAATTTACTATAAAAGAAAAAATACAATTATATTATTAGTATTAGCCTTAGTATAGGTTAAGGAAATGTAAAACAATAAGAAAAGTAAAGTTAATTGATAAGTAAGAAAAATAATATAGTAAAACTATAAATAAATAACTAAAATAAATACTATAAGCTACTAAGTAATAACTTAGCTAAGAAAGCACTACTAAAAGTATATAAGGACTTTATAAATATATTTTTAAAAGAACTTATAAGCTAGCTTTTAGCTTTAAAAGAATAAATATATATAATTAAATTAATTAATAATAAGATATCTCCTTAGGGACCTATTTATAACCTTATAAAGAAGGAGCTATAAGTTCTTTATAAGTACTTAGTAAATATATAGTAAAAAGGGTAAATTTAATAGTTAATAAGTTCTTTAAGTATTTTAATTTTATTTATATTAAAGAAAGGAAGTTAGCTAAAGCTATATATTAATTATTATAGCCTTAATAAGGTTATAAGGAAGGATAAGGCTCTATTACTATTAATTTTAAAGATTCTTAACTAATTAAAAGGGGTAAAGGTAGTAATAAAAATTAATTTAAAAAATATATACTATTAGCTATATATTTATAAAAGTAATAAGTAAAAAATAGTATTTTATTACTAATATTAGCACTTTAAATATTTTATAATTCCTTTTAGCTTTATAAATATACTAACTACTTTTTAACAATATATTAATAATATACTTAAAAAGCTTATTAATACTATTTATATTATTTACTTTCATAATATTTTAATTTATAATAATAACTTAGTAGTATATAAGGAATATATTAAATAAGTTCTATAAAAGCTTTAGAAAGCTAAGCTTTATACTAACCTTAATAAATATAAATTTATTATAATATATATTAGCTTTCTTAGCTTTATAATAATACTAAATAAAATTAAAATAAAGCCTACATATATTAAAGTAGTAATAAAGTAGCTACTACTTTATAGTATATTAAATATTTAGTGCTTTCTAAGGTTTATAGGATTTTATAGATACTTTATTTAAGGATATAGTCAGATTACTATTTTATTAATAAATTTATTAAAAGGTAATAGTAAAGGCCCTTTATAGCTAAGTAATAGTAAGCTAGTAGTATTTAATTAACTTAAGTAGAAATTCCTTAAAGCTTTTATTCTTATTTACTTTAACCTAAAAGCATTACTTAATATAGAGATAAATATATTAGCCTTTATTATTAAGGCTATTATAGCTTAGTTATAGCTAGGTAGCTAGCATTTAGTAGCTTATATATTATATAAACTATTTAGGCTAAAAACATTAAATAGTAAGCTTCTTATTATTTAGAAGGCTTTTTATACCTAAAGGCAGTATTTAGCTTATTTAAAGTACTTTATTTAAGTTATTATTAATTATGTAAATTATAAATACTTTACTTTAAAGCTAAAGCTATTTAGCTATTAGGTTAATATACTAAATAAGCTATATCTATTTAACTTTATTATAAAGCATTACTTTAATAAGCTAAACTTAGTAAATAGCTTATTTTATAGACTAAACTACTTTTTAAAAGAAGTAGTAACTAAGGTATATATATTATATTTATTATTATTTTTTATTAAGTTTACTATAAGTAAGTAGTATAGCTATAGTATATAGTTAGTAGCTAGTATTTTAAATATTTTAAATAAAATATCTAAGCTAATAAGCTAGCTAGCACTATTACTTACTTAAGCTAAGCTATAACCTAGCTATATATTAGTAATAGTAAAGATAGATATAATATTTTTAGCTTAAGTCTACTTATTATAAATTAAAAAATAAGCTAAGTAAGAGAAATTAAAGAAAGTAAGGTAAATTAAAGTAAGTATACTTTAACCTTATAATAAGTTAAAATTCTAGCTAATGCCTTATAATCTAAACCTAAATACTAAAGTATTACTAAAGGATTAGCTTATAGGTAGTATAAGTATTATAAGTAAGGGAATAAGTAGCTAAAATAAAGGAGTTTTAAAAGATAAAACTAAATCTCCCCTTAACTTTATAAGGCATTTAAATTAGCTTTATTTATTAAGTAATAAACTTTTACTTAAAAAACTTATATATAGTATAAATATAGTAAATAAACAAATAGGTAGCTAAAATAAAGAAGTTTTAAAGAATAAAACTAAATCTTCTCTTAACTTTATAAAATACTTAAATTAGCTTTACTTATTTAAATAATAAACTTTTACTTAAGAAAAGAACCTATTAAAAGCTTATAGAAAAGTTAGTAGCTATTAAAAGAATCTTTATTAAGTTAATTTTTAAGTAAGCTAACTATAAGAAATTAATTACTTTAATATTTAAGTTTTTAAAGTTTATATAGTTAAGGAATACCTTAATATAGTAATAGTTAAAGCTATTAAGTAATAGTAAGATAATAATGTTTTAAAAGAGTACTGCTTAAATAGTTAATAGAAATAGGCTATTATTACCTAAAAATTAGGCTAATATTTTAGCTAGTATAAGAAGTAAAATCTTACAGCTAACTTATAATAACTTAGTAGTAGAATATTAAAGTATAAGTAAAATAACTAAATAAGTTACTAGCTAATATTTTTAGCTAGGCTTAAAATAAAATATAAAAACCTATATTAATAATTATATAAGCTACTAGCTTAGTAAGCTATAGTTATATTAACCTTATAATAAGCTAGTAGTAGTATTAACACTAAAAAGACTATTTTAAGAAATCTTTATAGACTTTATTACTAGCCTACTCTCTATTAAATATATAGATAGTAAAATATCTAATATAATTTTAGTAATAGTAAATAGATTCTCTAAGTATATACTCTATATTACTATAACTATAAAAGTAACTAATAATAACTTAGTAACTATTTTTATTAAAAATATTTTTTAAAACTATAAAGCTTTAAAAGGTATTATAAGTAATAAAGGTACTATTTTTATTAGTAAATTCTAAAGAACCTTTTACTACCTTTTAGTAACTAAGTAGCTATTAAGTATTACTTTTTACCTTTAAATAAATAGCTAAACTAAAAGAATAAACTAAATCTTAAAATATTATTTAAAAGCTTTTAAATATATAAAGTTGACTAATTCGCTAAATTACTTAGCCTTTTTATAATTTATATATAATACTAGCTATTATATAGCTTATAGCTATATATTAATAGAGTTACTATAAATTCATAAGCTATAAGGGCTGAACTAAGTAACTAAACCTTTAAATATTATTAATTAGTATATAAAGGTTAGGGTAAAGGAATTATAAAGTAAGTATACTAAAATAAAGTAGTTACTTAGTAATACCTAAGCTTAGTTTACTAAATATTATAATACTAAATATAAGCTAATAGAGTTTAATATTAATAACTATACCTTATTATTTATAAAAAATATTAATTTATAGTAGCTAAGCTAAAAACTTATCATAAGGTGTTTAAAACCTTACTAAATTCTTAAAAGAATTAGTTGTTATAGCTTTATTTATAAACTAAAACTACCTCTAACCCTATAATTATATAATATATTTAATATTATAAGCCTTAAACTATTTAAAGGTAACCTATACTATAAGGAAGTAATACTAATATAGTTATTACTTAAAGAGAATATAAAGGTATATAAAGTAAAATAAATTATAACCTACAAATATAAGGGTAAATAAAGGAAATATTTAGTCAAGTAAAAAAGCTATAATAAGACTAAAAACTTATAGGTACTATAATACGACTTTACCTCTAAAGATATAATAAGGGAATATAAGTAGGTAGTATATAACTAAGTAGTTAGTTAATTATAGGTATAATAAATTAATAATTAAATATACATTATTTTTTAGTAAAAAATAATAAACCTATTTAGCTAAATAAAGCTAATATAAGCGAAAAAAAAACAATATAAAAAAAAAAGGGAAAGAGTATAAAATAAGCTATTTCTATGTAGTAACTACACTACTATAGCTCTTTATTATTATTATTTTTCCTAGCTAAATTTCTTATTAAATTAAAAAGAGCTTTTAGAAATATATATAGCTTAATAGAGTATAGTAAAGTTAAAAATAGGGTCTCCTCCTAAGCTAAGTATAAAAGAGGCTAATTAGTAAGCTAGTAAAAAGGTAGTAGTAATAAATAAGTAAAAAGAAATAAAAGGGAAAATAACTTATTATAAAAAGGTTTTTATAAATAAACTTTGGATAGTTAGCCTAATTAATAGAAATAAGTAGCTAATTTATAAATATAAGCTACTATATTACTATATTCTAATAGCACTATTGCTTTAAAGTAAGCTTAGATAATAACTATACCCTTTCAGCATACCTTCATTTATTTATATTTTTTTACTTATTAAAAGCTATATTTAGCGTAAAAATAATAATAAATAAACCCTAGTAGTAAGTTAGTAGAGAGTTAATAGAGAGCTAAAGTAAGCATACTAAAATCTAGAAATACTTTAAATTATTAATCTTCTTCTTTATAAAGTAAAAGATATTTTAATATAAATATACTTAATATATATTTTACTGCGAAAATATAGTAAGTTAGTAGTAATAATTAAGTAAGGTTATTAATAAAAGGGAAACAGGAAATTCTTTAACTTATATAATAACAGCTTTTATTATTATACTTATAGGGAGTGTACTTAATACTAGCCCCTATAAGTAAAAAGAATAAGAAAAGAAAGGAAACCTATTAATAAAGATAGTAGCTACCTTATAGTAAGTTACTTACTATTAAAGAGGCTATATACTATAGGGAGTAAAGTCTTTATTATAATATATTAAGGCTATAAATTATATTCTTCCTTATTACTAATAAAAGGTTTAGGTTATAACTTTTAGGTATAAACCTAAAAACTATACTATAAGTAGGGAAGCTTCTCCTTACTAGTAGTAAGAGTATAGATACTAGTATTAAATTAAATAACTAATAAGTATAAAGGAAAACTTATACTATAATAGTTATAATATTAAAAGCAGGGTTAAGCTCTATAGTAATATAATAGTAGTATTTTATTAAAAGATTTTAATTTTTAAGGGCTATAGTAAACTAACTAAAAGTTAGTAGCTAAAAATTAAGGAAATAACTAAAAAAACTTATAAAAAGCTTATAAAAAAAAGAAAAAAAAAGAGAAGCTATTTATAAGAGTAGAAATAAGTTTAATAGTATACTAAAGGGGTATATAAAAGGAGGAGAGAGAATATTTATATAATAGGGTAGAGATTTATATCTTTAAGCACTACCCCTTACCTAGTAGCTACGTTACTATGTATACTCTATGTCTTAGTCCTTACTTCACTAAGCCATCTCCCAGAACCAGCCTTGACATTTAAATACTACCTCTTACTTAGTAGCTATATTATAGTATATCTTCTATGTCTTAGTCATTACTTCACTAAGCAGTATCCTATATCTAGCCTTCATAATTACTATAATAAAGTTTTGTTCTTTAATATAGTAGTAAAGATTTTAAAAACTTTTAAAGCTATGTTTTATTAATTGATTATTATATATTTATACCTATTACTAACTATGAACTAGTGTTAAAAATAAACTTTAAAGAGGAAATAAAGTACTTAAAGTATATATACATAAATTAAGTTATAAAAGTTTATTATTAATAATTTTTTTAAGCTAAGAGCTAAGCTTAAAAAGTAAGAAACGTAGAGTATTAGACCTATAAATTTAGTTAGTAGTATAGTAAATTAAAGTATATACATTTATAATAGACCTACCTAGTTGCCTGCACAACGCTGCACCTAGATGGTTTGCCTTCACCAAGGTTTTACTGTTAAGAGCAATTCTAACAAAAATGCTAAATTTATTATAAATAGTTAATAATGTAGTTCTTTAAGCTAAGCTACTATTAAAGTAATAGTTTTACAAATATAATATAAGTTCTGTATATTACGTAGTTAAACTACTTATATTTAATAGTAAGGTTTCATTATATTATTTATATTTATAGTTATTTTAAGTAGCAAATAAATAAATAATAACTATTGTAAACTAGTTTAAAAGGTATAGATTTCTATAGATTTATAGGTAGGTTTAGCCCCAATAACGTGGGTGCTATCTCCTATTTAGCCCTGCGACAACTCTAATAAGGATCCAAGTTACTAGCTTAAATCCATTACATTCAGATTTATTATGATTTTTGTACAAGGTTTATTTAAAATTAATGGAGTTTTTTATTTGTTATATAGGTTTTGCCATTTAATAATAATGTTTTTAGGAAACCTTTTTATAAATTTACCTATCCTTTAATAGCGGTATAGAATTAGTTTTAAACCTCTTAAAAAGTTAATAAAAAGAGTAATAATATTGATTTACAACTCCTTTCTAATAGTATATTAAGTCTAGAGCATAAATATAAGTAAATAGTATAATTTTTATAAATATTTATAATGAAAATAAAGAATGTATTTAAAGATACTATTATTCTCTTATTAATTAAGGCAAGTTTCTAGTTAGGCCTTGACTCTAAGCCTATAGTAGCTAGAGATTAAATTTTCATTTATTAATACAAATTTTTTTTAACTATGAAGTCTATGTAATTAGTCTTATTAAGAAAAATATAAAATATTAGTCTCTATACTTGAAACATAAAAATAATCTTTATTTATTAAAGAATTACATTTTAATCATTATTATTATAATAATTATAATATTAACAATAAAAGACCTTAAATCAATAGTTACGTATATAGTAAAAAAGACTAGAACTATAAGTTTTAGGTTCATTTCCTTAACCTAACATTATGTAAAGTTTTATTTATACCTAACTTTAAAAAATAAGTTAAAAAGTTTATTTTTTAAAGAATATCTTTTTCTTTCTTTTGAAAATACTAATACCTAATTTACTATTTATATTATATTAATTTTAAAAGTTGTAAATCTATAAAGAGTTATAGTATAGAAAAATTATTTTATTTTAATACTAGCTTTTTAATAATCCTTAATTAGAAGTACTTAATAATTATAGCTAATAATGCTTAGTTTAAAGCTTTGTAGAAAAACTATTCAATACTATACTTAATATATTTATAACTATGTTTATTTAGAAGTTAAAAAATGTTTAATCCCGTTATGTAATATTCTTATCCATTAGGATTATTTTATATCCTTTACTCCGTTACCCCAACGAATTTCTCCTTTATAATTTCTAATAAATCAAGTTCTGGCAGCTGCACGCATTAGTACTTTCTTGTCGTGCGAGTAGCACTACTCGGATTCCGAGGTGATGAACGGCCCAGATAGGAGTGACGGAAATTTTTGCGACCGACTGTCCTCAACGGAATGATCCACCATCTTCGATTGCCTCGCTCAATCGCCCATTGCATATTCACTGTCTACCTTGTTTCCTATAATCCAAGAAGCTCGCGTTATACTTTCATTTCAGCGACGCCTTGGGTCCGGTAGAGCCATTCTATACACAATCAACTTCGTCCATGTAAAACGAACTCAGCTACCAGAGCTTTGCCCAATCTTACTTCGGCAATAAATTGATCCTAGTCTGCTTGCCATAAATCCCAGTTCATCGTTGTCAAGCTGGCTGCTCTGGAGTCCAAAATCTTCGGCCAAGCTTCTGAAGCTGTGGCCGGAATGGTCCAGGCAAGCGCTGAGCTAGGGGAGGACTATGAGTACAAAACTCCAATTCTTGACCACAATTCAATATATGTCAGCTAATGTTACCTGTTACCTCTTCTAGTTACGAATGCCTCCCCCCTAATTTCTCCTTGCTTCAGAACATGGCCGCTGGAGGTTTCGCGGGCATTGCGGTATGTTCCAACCTTGTGGGCATAGCTTTGGCCCAAAAATGACGGCCAACTGGCGAGATCGATGCAGCTATATAATATGCGGCTAACTAGTCAACGTCAGGAACATACCGTCATGTATCCCATTGATGCGATCAAGGTACAGCCATTCTGCACGAAACTTTTCATGGCCTTCATTGGAGGCGATTGAAGGTGTTGATATCTACGACCATGACCTGCTTTGCTGAACAGCTCTTAGACGCGAATGCAAATCTTGCACCCCCCGTCTAGTACAGCTTACTCGGGCGTGCTCCGCAGTACATATCAAATGGCTTCAAGAGAAGGATTATCCAGCCTCTGGCGCGGAATGTCGAGTGTTATTGTTGGAGCCGGTATGGAAGTGTTCAGTTTATCTATAGTCATTCGGGATATGGGCTAAGTGAATCTCTAGGACCAGCACATGCGGTTTACTTTGCGACATATGAAGCCGTTAAACATGCCATGGGAGGGAATCAGGCTGGCGTCCATCATCCTCTGGCCGCGGGTAAGTCAATTTCTACAACTCGATCGTTATATTCTGGATATGATTAACAATAGAAGTCTGACTATTACGCCTTGCAGCTACCAGTGGAGCTGCCGCTACCATTGCCAGCGATGCCTTTATGAATCCATTTGATGGTAGGTCGCGTGGCTCGTCCTTGAATTGGTATTGTATATCATTCACAAGCCATTAACATACATCCTCCTCAGTTATTAAGCAGCGCATGCAAATCCAGCATTCCAGCAAAATGTACAAATCTATGGTCGATTGCGCAAAATTCGTGTATCAGAATGAAGGCCTAGGCGCCTTCTACATATCGTATCCGACTACCTTGTCCATGACTGTGCCCTTCACGGCTTTGCAATTCCTGGCATACGAATCTATCTCAACGGCTATGAATCCCGAAAAGAAATACGATCCAGTGACGCACTGCTTAGCGGGAGCTGTTGCAGGGGGATTCGCGGCTGGTTTGACAACACCTATGGATGTTATCAAAACGATTTTGCAAACTCGTGGCACATCATCAGACCCACAAGTCCGAAATGTTAAAGGCTTCCTTGGCGGATGTCAGCTGCTTTACTGTAGGGAAGGTCTTCGAGGATTCTTTAAAGGCATACGTCCCAGAATTGTAACAACCATGCCTAGCACCGCGATCTGCTGGTCAGCATATGAATTTTCCAAGTACGAGTCCAATTCACGTTGAACTAACGCGAGCTGCTGTCCCCGAACGCTAACCAAAGGCTGTGCAGGGCATATTTCATCAACCGTAACGATTTTTCGTAAGAAGGTAACTCGGGAAACCAATTCCGGCAGAAGTTAGATGCCGGACGATGGATATTAGTTTTGCGAAAGACTGCAGTTCGTGGTGAAGGTGGACACGAGCGTCAGACGTAAAACTGTGCTTTTTTCTTGCTGTTATCGTTTTCATTGTTCTCTATCGGCTGCTTCTTTCAAGGAAGGCAGCCTGGAATCATAGTGCTGATCGATGGTTTCATTTCTTGCATCAGATTTCTTTTCCGACTCAATAATCCACACTTGGCTACCAGATTCAACTGTAATAGATAGTCCTGAATGTCACTCCAGATGTTTGGGTGCGAATCTAAATAAAGCTCACCAAGGATGGTATCAGTTCAGCTGAAACTTAAACGGAGTCTCTGCTCGAATTACCAGTCTTATTTTATGTCTTGCCATGATAGTGTAGCGTAGCTGGGCAACTGCACCACATGGGGTTGTCGTTTGAAAGTCTTTTCACTCATTTCATATCATTTACGAACATCGTCTCTTTAGTCAATGTTGAAACGTGGTATGTTTTGCGACAAGGTTAATGGCGATAAGAGTCTGTGGCCACGTAGCTGGACCTAGATTGCAATCCAGGAAGACTTGACTTTCTCCGACCTATTGCCAATGAAAAGCCACATTGATCGTCTTGGATGAGCCACGAATTATTTTACAGCACAGTCAGACAGAATGCGGTGGACCTTGCCTGAACATGAATTCACAAATAATATATCAATTTGACTCAAAACCCAAACGGAGCCCCTCCGCCGGGGAAATGAAACTTGAAATTGGCACCACCCCCGCCACCTTGATGGAACATGAAAGGTTGTCCGCTCCCGAATGGACTTCCCTGAAAAGGACTACCTCGGTCTTGAGAGTTTGGGTCATCCCCTTGATCGAAACGAGCACGTAACTCCGGATCGCTGAGAACTTCATAGGCCTCATTTATCGCAGCCATCTTTTTCTCCGCCTCCTCTTTACCGAACCCCTTCGTAGCAGCTTTGTCGGGATGCCACAGCTTCGATGCTTTTCGATATGCCGCCTTTATTTGCCTTTCATCGGCGTCATTAGCTACTCCGAGCACCTTGTAGTAGTCTTTCGTCTTGCTACGCTTCATTGCGACCTGGGCCTTATTTAGAAGCGGATTAACTTTGTCTCTTTTGTCAGGCCGAAGTTCTGCAGCCTTTTCGAGAATTCGAATTGCATTCTCGAACTCTTCACGTTTGAGCATGGATTTGCCTTCGAAAAGAAGACCCCAAAAAGATTCAGCATCCATTTGAAGTGCTTCTTTACAATATTTAGACACTTCCTTGTGATTAGACTAGTAAATGGTTAGACTACTTTCTGAAGCTATGCGTTTGTGAACAAAGAAGATTCTAAGATCTTGATGACAACGGACAGGGCGTTCACAGCAGGACGACTCTAATTAAAAAAGGCAACATAATTGAAAACAGAGGGCCGGGCTGCATTGCAAACTTACCTCAAAGTAGGCTTGGCATACCATCCCCACCATCTTCTCATATAATTTGATTCGAGCATTTGTCGGTATCCTTCCCTCGCGTTTCAGCTCATCAATCTGTACACGGAGGTCAGGCAGCAGACCTGGTTCATCGACAGTTCCGACCAACACCCGCCCGGCCATAGTGATCTGACCACGACTGAGCTGACTCTCAACCTTTGAAACAGCTTTTTGCATGCGCTTTTCTTGCTTGTGCAAAATCTTGCAAACCTTTAATTCGGGATCCGAATGCAAGCATTTCCTGATTTGTGCTAAGCCACTATCCATATCGGCGAGACCGTAAAAAGTAGTAGCTGAGATCAGAACATGCGGATCAGTCTTGCCAGGTCGAAGCTGGACAACATGATGCAGGTCGCCTAGTGCCTCCTCAATCTCTCCACGTTCAAAGCGACAGCGAGACCGGAGCTCACGCAAGCTTGAGGCCCGAGACGCAACTGAAATAGCTATTCCGGCATGATTAATGCAATCATCCCAGTTCTTGGCGTCCTCTGCTGCTACAGCTAGCTCTGCAGCACGTTGAGCCTCAATGAGACCCAGCATTTCGGGCGAATCTTTAACTTTTTGTGCAAGCATGTACTCTTTGCGTGCACCTTCCCAGTCAGCAACCTTTGACCGTATCTTCGCTAGTTGAACATGAGCTCCTTGAAAACCAGGTTGCAGTTCCAAAACTTTTTCAAAATCAACGCTTGCCTGAGCTGGACGCCCGAGTGAGAGATACGTCGTGGCACGTTTGAAGATCGTAAGGTAGTTGGACGGGTCTTTTGCGACGGCGGCGTCGAAATATGCCAGAGCCTCGGTAGTTTCGCCTTTGGCAAGACGTGTCTGTGCTGACGTCAATAACGCAGAAACCGGGATATCAGCAGGAATGTCTAGGCCGATAATTGACGTAGCTGACGCCAAGAGGCTTGCAGTGATCGCAAGGTTGGAAAAATAGAGTCGCATGTTGCAGGAGGATACAGTTGGCTAAGCAAAACCAGCTAATGTCTTGTGACGAGTAGATTATATAATTGGTAAGCTCGACAGTCCGATGCCACTCAGTTTTACAGCCGAGACATGAGTACTTATTAGTATATGGATTGGATTGGATTTAACGCCGACCACTGCGACGAGGGTCCAGACATGAGCTGAATGGTCAAGAAAGCAATAACGCTATTGCAATCAAACTGAGAATCGCCACCGGTCGGACTAGGCGAGGAATTCAAACTGCAGATATCGATTGAGAGTGGTGAGTGGTGAAGGCTAATTCACTGAGCAGTTGCGAATTTCTGAACGAAAGAATGTGGGTTATGACACTAGAACTTTGCAAACTGTCCTTTGAGACAGGCCGAGGTAAAAACTGCCAGCGTGTTATGCATACGGCTGTGATCCACGAGAGTCGGTAAAGTTTGTACTCGTAGACCTACTTAGTGTTCCACTAAGTAGACCACAAAAATCAGGGACAACTACATTATTCTAGGACACCTAGCCACCCTACTACCTAGCTTTTGTTTAGTGTTTTATAGTAAAAATTACTATTTTAACCTATAATAATATTTTTTTCTATTTATTATTATAATATAATTAAAATAATATAAATTCTCTTTTAATATACTTACTATTACTAAAGAAGTTTTTTAATTATATAGATTTTTACTTTTTTTATTTAATAATTTAAAAAAGTTATAACTAAAAATATTATAAACCCTTTTAAAGTTATTAATATAATTGAATAATAATAAATTTTTTTTATTTTTTAATTAAATCTCTATATAAGCTACTATAAAATATTATAATACTTTTAAATCAGTTATTTAATAAATAATTAATAAAGTATTAAGAATAAGCTTTATTTTCTTTAAAAATTTATAAACTAAGCTTTAAAGAGAGTATTAAAAATAAAGCTTTTATAACTTATATTTAATAAATAAAAAAAAGGCTTTTTTGTGATGGATTCGAGCTAGAGGCTCGGATCCTTAGCGGAGCAGGAGAGGAGCATATAAGGCGACCCACTGTACCTATAGGGTAAACCCTATAAATACATATTATATATAGAATAGGTATATAGTAGAGGGAGATAGTAGTCTTCCCTTTCTCTTTATAAATAATTATAACTTTATTAATATTAAATTATAGTTACTATTTAGGCTAGTCTATAATAATTATTATTTATTATAATATTACTTATAATATTTATTTTTATATAAATAATATAATAGATCCTTAGTATTATAAATAAGTAGCTTAATTAGGTAATATATAGAACTTACACTACCTTTATAAAACTATTGCTTTAATAGTAGCTTAGCTTAAGGACCTATACTATTATATAGCCCTAGTAAACTAAGTATTTTATATAAATACTTTAATATATGCTAACTAGAAATAACCTAAGTATAAGCTACTTTTAATAAAGAATCTTTATAATAGAAATAGGGCCTTATTCTAGGCTTAGTAAAGCCTTATAGTATATAAGCTAAAGGCTAACTTAGACTTTATTAGTACTAACTATAATAAATAGTTCCTTATTTACTAAAACCTATTACCTAAAATTTAGGTATAAGTAGCTTTATTCTTTAAGCTTAGTAATAATTATTAATATATACTAAGCTATTTTCTTAAGTATTTTAATATTATATTTATAAACCTTTACTAAGAGGAATATATAGTTATAAAGTTAAACTAACTTAAATAATACCTAAATAAATAGTTTTGTAATGGATTCGAGCTAGAGGCTCGGATCCTTAGCGGAGCAGGAGAGGAGCATGTGCAGCGACCTACTATACCTATAAGGCAAACCCTATAAACACATATTATATATAGAATAGGTATATAGTAAAGGGAGATAATAGTCTTCCCTTCCTCCTTATAAATAATAATAACTTTATTAACACTAAATTACAGTTACTATTTAGGCTAATTTATAATAATTATTATTTATTATAATATTACCTATAATATCTATTTTTATATAAATAATATAATAGATCCTTAGTATTATAAATAAGTAGCCTAATTAAGTAATATATAGGACTTACACTATCTTTATAAAACTATTGCTTTAATAGTAGCTTAGCTTAAGGAACTATATTACTATATAGCCTTAGTAAACTAGGTATTCTATATAAATGCTCTAATATATACTAACTAGGAATAACCTAAGCATAAGCTACTTTTAATAGAGAACCTTTATAATAGAAATAAGGTTTTATTTTAGGCTTAGTAGAGCCTTATAGCATATAAGCTAGAGGCTAACTTAGACTTTATTAGTACTAACTATAATAAATAGTTTTTTATTTACTAGAACCTATTACCTAAGATTTAGGTATAGGTAGCCTTATTCTTTAAGCTTAGTAGTAATTATTAGTATACACTAAGCTATTTTCTTAAGTACTTTAATACTATATTTATAAACCTTTATTAAGAGAAATATATAGTTATAGAGTTAAACTAACTTAAATAATACCTAAATAAATAGTTTATAGATTTCTTTATTTATTTTAAATAAAAGTTATACCTTATAGAGAGAAGTATATAAGTAAATATAGTAAAACTTATAAGACTTTAAGTAGGACTTAATAAGTAAATAAGGGATTACTATATTAGCTATAATATTCCCTACTCTAACTACTATACTATAGTTATATAATACTATAGTATTACCTTAGATATTAACTTATACTAAATTAAGAAATATATTAAGGCTTATTACTACCCTTACACTAAGTATAACTAAGATAGTAATATAGCTATAATAAGTATTAATTTTACTAGCTTTTTAGAATTAAAATAAAGTTATAAGCCCTTTAGTAAGAATAAGTTAGGTATTAAGTTTAGAGACACTAAGGGCATAATTTAGGTAACTTAGGTATTATAGAATATTATTAAGCGCTATAAGGCTACCTATTAATACTTATATTATAATAGTAATAGTTACTTTATTTATAACTATATATAGCTTCCTACTTATTACCTAATAGAGGGACTAAATATTTAGGCCCTAAATACCTTTAATAAGGAAGCGCTAAGTAATAATAATAACTCTAAGTTAAAAAAAGAGAGCCCTACTATATAAGTCTTAGTAGTAGGATATAAATTAGTAGTATTAGCTTATATTATACCTATAATAGCAATAGCTTAAATATTTATAAGGAGATAGAATATTATATAAAGGAAATATTATTTCTCCTTTCCCTTCTATATAATAGTTCTAAGTTTATTAATGCCTAAGTAAATAATAGTTATAATAGCTATACTACTATAAGCAAAAGTATAGTTTAGAGGTTAGGCCTTTAATATATTGCTTTAGCCTAACTACACACCCTTACTACTACTATAATAGTTATATAATATAGCTATACTAATGCTTCCTAGTGCCTAAGGATTATATATTTTATTTAATTTAGTACTAATTTAAATAAATAGTTATTCCCTATAATAGCCTATATAATCCTAGGCCTTTTATAAGACTATATCCTAGGGGCGCTATAAATAGCCTAAAATAATATTATATTATATACTACTAAACGCCTTCTTATTATTTATATATATAGTAACTTAGAGATCTATACCTTAGATACTTAAGGGGTAGACTTACTAATAACTATTATTATAGAATTAGTGTATACTAGGTTAGCTTACTATACGCTTTAATTAAATAAAGTAAGCAGTATAATATTTACTAGTTTATAAGAGATTAATATTATTTTTATATTTATAGTAGACTTAGTAGCCTTAAAGAAGGATAAAGACCTCTCCTCTTTACTTAATAAACTAGCTAATTTTAAGGATTTATTTTAGTAGGAGAATACTAATGCCTTACCTCCTTACTAGGGATAGGCTAACTACTATATTTACTTATAGTAGAATCCTAATAGCAGCCTACTAAACCTACTCTAGGCGCTACTATATAATATACCTTAGAATTAATTACTAGAAATATAGAAAGAAATTATAGACTTAATAGATAAAGGCTAGATTTAAGCCTCCTCCTTTTTAGTAGCTATACTAATACTTTTAGTTAAAAAAGTAAGTAAAGGCTAGCGTTTTTATATAAACTATAGGGTATTAAATAAGATTATAGACTAAGATTAATACTTATTACTACTTATTAAGGAAACTCTATATTCCTTAGTAAGTACATAATAGTTTATAAAATTAGATATCTACGCTATGTTTTACTGCCTATATATAGTAAAGGGGGATAAAGCCTTAATAGCCTTCTATATATATTTTAGCCTCTTTAAATAGCTTATCTACCTCTTTAGCCTAGCTAGGGCACCTATAATATTTTAATATTATATTAATAAAGCCTTAGGGGATGCCTTAGAGGTCTACACAATAGCCTATCTTAATAATATCCTTATCTATACTAGTAGTATATATAAGGAGTATATATAGTAGATAAGAGAGATCCTCTCTTACTTATAATAGGCTAGCTTATATTTTAATATTAGTAAGTATATATTTTATATAATAGAGGTAAAATACCTAGGATTTATAGTATAGGCTAGCTATATAGTGTATCTAAACCTAGCTAAGGTAGCTATAATTTATAAATAGAAGGCACTAATATAACTATAAAAGGTACGTAGCTTTTTAGGCTTTATAAACTTTTATTAAAAATTTATAGCTAACTTTTTAAATCTTATTAGGCCTTTACTTAACCTTACTAAAAAGGGGGTTCTATTTACTTAGTCTCTAGCGTACTAAATAGCGTTCTAATGCCTTAAGGACGCATTCTTATTAGCTTTAATCTTAGCTTAGTAGGACTCTATATTAAATATAGTAATTAAAGCTAATATATTAGAAGAGGCGCTTAGGGGTTACCTCTTATAATATAATACAGTAGGCATGCTATAGCTAGTAGCCTATTACTCTATATAACTTATAGCCCCTTAGTAAAACTATCTAATCTATAATAAGGAATTACTTAGCATTATTTTATACCTTAAGGCATAGTTTACTAAACTCTATAGTGTCTTCTAACTATTTATAATCCTTACTAACTATAAGAACTTAGAATACTTTATAAGCCCTTATAAAATATTAAAACACTAAGTATACTAAATAGAGACTTTTTTACTCTTTAATTTTTACCTTTACTACTACCTAGGTTCCTAAGTAGCATGCCTTAATATACTATTTTACTATAAATAGAATAAGTTAGGAGAATCTATAGAGACTTAGCTATTATTTTATTTAGTGTTAGCTATATACCTATTATAACTACTCTATGCTTTTCTAACCTTTATATTAGGGTAAAAATAGACCCTAGCTAGCGTCTCCCTAGCTAACCCTTAGGGCTATAACTTCTTTATAAATAACTATTTATAAAGCCTTTAGAATTAAGGTATATAAGCTAATCCTATATACTAAGTAAAGATTAAGGTAGTGTAATTAAGCGCTTAGAAATTCCCTATTAAGGTAGCTATATATTAATAAATTAGTAACTATATAATAAACACTTATAAGGCTTTACTATTCTATAGCTACCTTTAGGCACTATAGTATAAGCCCCTTACTACTATATTAATTTAATAAACCTATAACTTACCTCTAATAGGCTATTTTAGGAAAAATATAACCTTCTAAGCTCTCTATTATAACTACTACTAGAAGGGTATATTAATAGATATTATATAGTATATATATAATTACTATTATTATAAGGCTTAAAAAAGCTAGCACCTACGTTAAGGCCTTCTATAGCCTATCCTAGCACTAGATAGGTATTAGTTATAAATATTAGTAAACTTTATAACTAACCTTCCTACTATCTCTTTAAACACTCCTTAGTTCTTTATAGTTATTATAAACTATCTTTTAAAATATATTTAATTAAAAGCTATAATAAGTATAAGCACTAAGGCATATACTTAATGCTTTCTAAACTATTAATAGTATTTTTATAAATTCCTTTTAAGTATTATTTTAAACTAAGGCTTAAATTAAGTAAGTAGCTTTTAGTTAATACTTTACTTTTTTATAGGTATTAAGTAGCTCTTTTTTATATTCTATTATCTCTAAACTAATAGCAGTACTAAGTATATAAATTAAGAGGTTTAGATAGTATTATAGGTTATAGTCTCTTTTACTTAAATAAATTAGCTTATATACCTAGTAGTATACTAGCTTACCCTTAATAACTATATATTATTAATTACTAGCTTAAGCGCCTATATAGTACTTTATAAATTTAATATTAACCTAATTTAATATATACTAGCTTTTATATAAAGCTAAATATTCCCTAAGGGATAAGTAGTTTAGTTCTTTAAATATATTTAATAGAGAATAGCACTTACTTAAGCTATTATTAACTTTACCTAATAGTATTAATAAAAGTCTTTTAATTAATTATATTATTTAGTAAAGTAGTACTAGCTAGGGGATAAGGTTTAGCTTAGCCTTTATAATATTTATACCCTTTAACTAAGTAAGAAGTTAGATTAGGTTATAGCTAAATATATTATACTTAATATCTTAATGCCCCTTACTATTAAACTAAATATTCTAGGTAGTATCTACTTTATTTTCTATATTAATTTAATAAAGTATATAGTAAATAATCCACTCCCTTTTTAAGTTCTACTTAACTCCTAACTAAGCCTTATTTAGCCTTAAAATAATAGTATAAATACACCCTATAAGTATTAGGTTAAGTATATCCTAGCTATAAAGAATACTAAAGGCTATAGTAATTACTATAATATATTAATTAAATAGGTTAGCTATATATAGCTAATATAAAAACTATTTAAAAATCTAAAGAATACTAAGGCCTTAGTATATTTTAAATTATAATAAAGTAATATATATTTTAATAATAAACTAATATAAGTATACTATAATTCTTAATTAATACTATATAGTATACTATTAAATATAAATTTAAGCCCTACTAAGCCCTATTTAGGCTCTATTCTAACTATAATATTCTAATATATTACTACTACCTACCCCTAAATAAAGTAAATAGAATAGCTTAATAAATCTTTTTTTTTTCTTTTTTTTTTTATAATATTTAAATAGTATAGCTATAATAAGTAAGTTAAGTAAGGGTAAAAGGAGTAACTCCTAGCTAATAAAAGATATATTAGCTTTTTATAACTTTAGGCTAAAGAAGTTTAAGGGTAGTTTAAAAGAAAGTAATAAGAATAAAGTATACTAAAGGAGAATAAATAATAGTATAATATTAGTAGGGGGTAGTATAATAATAGTAAAAAAAAGTATAGTAATAGTAGGTAAAGGTATATTAGTAGTAAAAGGGGGCTTTAATAGCTAGCTAACTTATCTAAATAGGACGCTAGGAGGTAGTAGTATATATAATATTATAGGAAGGGGCAGTATAGGTATATATACCTACTCCTTAGGTTATAAAGGTAGATAAAATAATAAGGGGGGCTAATATAATTAATAATTAATAAATAAATCTTAATATATAGGTGTTAGCTACTTAACTTAGTATTATACTTTAGATAACTAAATATTAGTATAGTTAACGCTAGTTTCTAAGAAGTAAATTATAGTAAAATTAATTATAATAGTAGGTAGGGAATATATAGGTATCTTATTAGTAGTAGCTTAGAATTATTTTAGTAGCTAGGAGAAAGGTATAGGTAAGAAACTAATAATAATAGTAAGTATAATATACTTTTTAAAAGTGTATAGGGTAGTAGTAAAATAGTTATATAGTGCCTTAAAAGGCTTATTTAATATAACTTTCTTCCCCTTACTATTAGGGGTATTATAGGTAAGGAGATAAGGTACTTTTATAGCCTTACTATAATAAATAGCTACTATAATCTTATAAGTAAGGTAGTAAAGGGTAGGACTCTAAGTAAATATAGTAGTATTATATATATAAGTTACCTTTCTTCTTTAATACTTCTTATAAAAGTGCTAGGGGCTTAGAGTATATAAGAATAGTCTATTATTTACTATATATATAAGATAGAATAGATATTAAATATCTAGCTAGTTAAGATTAATAAGAGTAAATAACTTATCCTTAAAGTTACCTTTAACCTTATAGTAGCCTAAGATATAGTAGCTATTTAAAGGTAAAGAAAGGGGAGGTAGAGTACTAATAGTAGTAGATATAATTTTACTATACTTAGTTTTAGTAAAATAGGGCAGTAAGAATAGGAGAGCTTACTATTTAAATTTAATAAGTAATAGTAGGGGATTCTTTATTAAGTATTAATAAATAAGTATAAGGAAAGTATAAGTATTAATAAAGGATAAGTAGGAAGTAATAGGTGTCTATATAGGAGACTTAAGGTATATAAGATTTTAATAAAGAGAATAATAATAGAATTATATTTATAAGCATAAAGGGAGCGGATTAGAGATTTATAGTTAATATCTTAGGTATAATTAGCTAGCTAATCTAGGATTTTAGGGATTTCTATTTTAGGTTTATTTTTATTAACCTTAGGCACTAGAGTGTAACTAGCTAGAATAAATAGCTTTGCTTAAAGTATTATATTATAGATACTTAAGTGTTATTATTACATCCTATCTACTTATTAACTATTTAATAGCTAAAGGGCAGTAAAGCAGGGGGCTATATAATAGATTTAAGCTAGAGGCTTAGATTCTTAGTGGAGCAGGAGAGGAGCATATATAGTAACCCACTATACCTATAGGGTAAACCCTACAAACATACATTATATATAGAATAGGTATATAGTGGAGGGAGATAGCAGTCTTCCCTTCCTCCTTATAGATAATAATAACTTTATTAACACTAGATTGCAGTCGCCATCTAGGCTAGTCCATAACAAGTTTATAGATTTCTTTATTTATTTTAAATAAAAGTTATACCTTATAGAGGGAAGTATATAGGTAGATATAGTAAAACTTATAAGACTTTAAGTAGGATTTAATAAGTAGATAAGGGATTACTATATTAGCTATAATATTCCTTATTCTAACTACTATACTATAGTTATATAATTTTATAGTATTACTTTAAATATTAACTTATACTAAATTAAGGAATATATTAAGGCTTATTACTACCTTTATACTAAGTATAACTAAGATAGTAATATAGCTATAATAAGTATTAATTTTATTTGCTTTTTAGAATTAGAATAGAGTTATAAGCCCTTTAGTAAAGGTAAGTTAGGTACTAAGTCTAGGGACATTAAGGGTATAATTTAAGCAACCTAAGTATTATAGAATATTATTAAGCACTATAAAGCTACCTACTAATATTTACGTTAAAGTAGTAATAGTTACCTTATCTATAGCTATATATAGCTCCCTACTTATTGCTTAATAAGGGGACTAAATATTTAAGCCTTAAATACCTTTAATAAAGAGGCACTAAGTAATAATAATAACTTTAGGTTAAAAAAAGAAAGCTTTATTATATAAGCCTTAGTAGTAGATTATAAGTTAGTAGTATTAGCTTATATTATATTTATAATAGTAATAGCTTAAATATTTATAAGCAATAAAATATTATATAAAGAAAGTATTATTTCTCCTTTTTTTTTATATAATAGTTTTAAATTTATTATTATTATTTATTACGCTAGGAGGCCTGTGGGGCCTCTATCTAGTACTCCTGCTTTCTAAATTATATAGAAAAAACCCTAGAATAGGGGGGAAAACCTATATATATTATTTAGTTCTCTACTTACTTAGGCTTATATAGGGCCTATAGTAGTCCTTATTATAGAATATAGGTATACTACTTACTAAGCTATATAGCTATAGTTATTAGAAAGAGTAAGTATAGCTAGTTTAAATTTAAAGGAGAGAGTAAGTTTAGTTTAAAGTAAAGTTAGGGCTAAAATAGTTTTAAAGTAATAATAATAAGTAAAAGTTATAATATTATAATTAGGAAGTTATAATATATATATATAAAATTAGTAATATATTAATAGTATATAGTTTTATAGGTAAGTAATAGTAATCTTAAGGCTAAAATAAGCTAATATTAAAGCTAAGTAAGGCTTAGGGGGTAGTAAAGGTTACTTAATATACTATATTAATATAACCTAATATAATATAGCTATAATACTAGCTAACCTTATATATTTATACTATAGTAAGGATATACTTTATAGAAAAGAGTAGTTAGGTATTATTAATATTTATATTATTACTAAAGGGGCACTAATATAGGTTTAAATATTTTAGTAGAAAGTTACTTTAATAGTTATAATAGCTAGCTAGTAGCTATATAGCTAAGTTAATAATTATATAAGGGTTAGTAATAATTATAAAAAAGGAATAGTTTTTCTATATTTTTTTTCTTTTTTTTTCTTATTATAATTAAAGCTTTTAAAGTAAGTTATTCTCTTTTTAATACTTGGATAAAGGTAGCTTAGTATACCTCTTACTAAGTAATATTAAGTTTAGCTTAGTTTTACTAACCCTAGCTTAAATACTAAGTAAAAAAAAGAAAATATAACTAATAAGTATATAATTTAGGTTTAACTTAAAAGCACTACTAACTTATTAAAGTAAGGTATAATTAAGGCATAGCTTTATAAACCTTATATTACCTATACAGGTATTATTAGTTATTTATATAAAAGTTAAAAAAATATATCTTTAACTTAAAGTTAATATAGGTTTAGTGCTAATATAATATAGGTATTTTTAAAGCCTATTATAAGTATACTTATTAAAGTAAAACTTATTCTAAAGTAAGTAATAATAATATATTTAATAAGGGGTAATAAAGGGTTTAACTAAGCCTATAGCTAGCTTATATTAATTTATATTAGTAAAAGGTAAAAAAGCTTCTTTAAATATAAAAAACTTATTTTAATACTATTACTAATATTATTAATAAAAAAAATAATTCTAATTCCCTAGTAAGTATAAGTTTTTTTTAATAGAAAGCTATAAATATTAATATAATATAGGCTAATTATAATAACTTTTAAAAAGAAATAATATAGCTTATAAAGTAAAATAATAAAAAGGAGATAATAGGTTAAGCCTTTAGTAAAGCTAGTTTAATTATACTCTTTAAATAGAAATACTTAGGTTATTTAAATTATATTATAGTTATATTAAAGAAATAGGTAAAGTAGAAAGTAGTATAAAGGTAATATAGGTTTAGGTATTAAGCTAGTATTTTATTTATTTTTATTTTATTTTTAGTAAAAATAAATAAAAGGTTATTTATAGTAAGCTTATTATAGCCTTATATAAAGGGTATAGCTATCTTTAGTAAATATATACTATTATTATAATATTTACTAGTAGATATTTATAGTGTTTATAGTTATATTAATAAATAGCTATACTAAGGCTAACTTAGATTCTTTATAATACTTTAGTTATATAGTGTTAAGAGTTTTATTTTTTTAAAAAGCTTATAGTTAGTTAGCTAATATAAAGTAAGAGATTTATTTAGTTTAAAGAAGCT
The DNA here is from genome assembly GCA_018360225.1 of Claviceps pusilla. Taxonomy (NCBI): domain Eukaryota; kingdom Fungi; phylum Ascomycota; class Sordariomycetes; order Hypocreales; family Clavicipitaceae; genus Claviceps; species Claviceps pusilla. Next base: position 66,312 of record SRPW01000007.1, on the reverse strand, counting down.
ATTATATAAAGTAGTAAGCTAAGAGGCCCTAGTTAAAAGCTAAGTAAATATTATAGTAGTTATATATTAGGGATATATTAGAGCTATAAAGGTAGAGGTAGTTATAGTTTAGGTAGTTAAGAATAATATAATAGTAATTTTCTATATTATTTTAGTATTAGTAAATTAGAAAGTTTACCTTAAGTATATATTAAGTATAAAGGAATACTTTAAAGCTAATTTTTTTAGTATATATTTAAATAAGGGTAGCTAACTTATATTTTATAAGGTAGTTATTTAGCTATATAGTTTTATAAGTAATATAGAAGTTAGGCTTATATTTAGCTATTATAGGGGTATATTAAAGCTAATATATATATACTACTATATAGTTTTAATACTATTAATTCTTTTATTTTTATTTAAGTTCTTTAGTTAGTAAAAGAGTATTAAAGTAAGTAGCTAAATAATAAAATAAAAAACTATAAATTAAAGGTATAAAGCTATAGTAGTAGTATTATTATTATTAAAGGTATTTAGCTACTATAGTATAAATAGCTTAAATTTAGTTAGCTATTCTATTAGCTTTAAGTTTATTATAGTAATAGTAAGTATAATAATTTAGGTAGAGATTAACTAAAAAAATAGCTACCTTAGTTTTAACTAAAGCTTATAGTATAGCTTTATAAGCCTTTATTATAGTTTATAGGTATTTAAGCTATTCCTTAGTAAATTTTTTTATAATACCCTTAGCTATATTACTATAGCTTATTAGAGTATAGTATATATTTATACTATAAGTAACTAAGCTTTAAATTACTTATATATATAATAAGTATATATTATAAAGAGAGTACCCTTAGGTTAATATTATAAAGGCTATAAAAGCTAGTTATTATTAAGTAAGCTTTTCTATAACTTTTTTACTATACTCTTTTTAGTAAAGCTTATAGTAAATTTATATATTTAAGAACTAAGTAAACTAAACTAGCTAAATTATAATAATACTAAGTTAAACTAGTATTATAATAGTATAATAATAGTATATAAAGTATAAAAGTTTACCTCTTTATAGATTAAACTTAAGGCTAGATTTATAAAACTATAGCTAGTAAATTCCTTAGGTATTTTTAAGATAGGTTTAGGTTTTCTTTAATATATAGCTAAAGGTAAGAATATTTATATTATTTAAGAATCTAATAATAAGGGTATAGTTTACCTTATATAGCTAGGTATATAGAGAAATTATATATAATAAAAAGAGAATTAGGAAGATTAAGGATTTTTATAAAACCCTAGTAGTTATAGGTAAAGCACTTATTAATTAATTATTAAAGTAAAGAAAAGCGCTATATTTAAAGGTAAAGGCTTAGGTTTATATTATTATTTAGTTAGGGATACCTAGGAATATTATAATATAAAGAAGGTAGTAATAGTAAATAATATTAAACACTACTAAGATATTTAGCTAAAGAAGTAATATAATTCTACCTAAGCCCTATATTATATATACTACCTTTATAAGAATACTAAAGGTATTTTTAGTAGATTTATTTACTTTATTACTTATTTATAGGTTAGGTAAAGTACTTTCTTTCTTAATAGTATATATAATTTAACTTATAACTATTATATTTAAAACTATATATATAATATTTAAAAAGAATATAGGTTACTAAGTATTAATATATTATATTTCTATAAGGGGTTTCCTTAGTTTATAAAGAATTATAACCTTTACTTTTTAAAATAAAGCTAGGTAGTATTTAACTTAGTAGTAGGTATTAGGGAAGTATATAAATACTTTAGCTAAGGGATAGCTATAAGCTTTTAGAAATCCTACTAAAAGCTTATTAAGCTTAGGTGCTTTTTAGCTAGCTAGGTTTTTAATAGTAATAATAATTTTATTTTTATTAAATTCTTTAAAAGTAAGGAATAGTATAGTATTAAGTTAAGCTTTTAGTAATTTTAGTATATTATTTATATAAGCTATTAAAAGAGGGAAGAAGTAGTTAGTAAGTATTATTACTTTTTTATTATAAAAGTTAGTAATAGTTATTTTATTATATTTATAGTAAAAGAGTATTAGAATTTAGAGGGAGTTAAGGGGGAGGCTTCTATAAAGATAGGCCTAATATTTAAGTTTCTATAAGGTAGTATTACTAGTAGTTATAAACTTTACTAAATACTACTATATACTTCTTTTTTTCTCTTAAATAATATAGGCTTATATTACCTTTATATTAAATATAGCTTACTAGTTAGTATTTATATAGTTAGCTTATTAATATCTTTAGGCTTATTTAATATCCCTTATAGCCTTCTTAACTTTAATATTCTACTAAAGTTACCTATAAAGGCTATTAAAGGGGCAGTATAGAGTTATAAGCTATATAATTTACTTAAGTTTAAATATAATTTATTTAGTAAAGGTTTTTATATTAGCTATTATATTAAGTAGTTCCTTTAAGGCTTTATATTAAAACTAGTACTTAGCCTCCCTAGTAGTTATATTAATATTTATTTTCTTTTAATAGTATTAAGAAGTCTTATTATTTATATAGTTTATATTTATATTAATATAGATAAGTTATAGGATATAATTAGATTTAGGTAGGTCTAGTCTACCTAGGAAGTTAATAGAGAGGTTAGGGGTTAACTAGGTATAGTTAATAGTGCTACTCTATTTCCCTAGAGAATGCTAAGTTATCTCCCCTTAGGGCGTAGCAAGTCTAGAGCGCTACTAAGTTATAAGTGTAAATAGTATATTATAGCTAAGGGAGGTGCGTCTATATGTGTCCTAGAGGGGGTGGTGGAGATTAAAGTCCCCTACAAATACGCTGCGGTCCCGCGTCGGAAGCGCTATAAGGTCCTTAAGGGGGGGTTTTAAATTTATTAATATTTAAGTAAATAGTAATTATAATAGCTATATTACTATAAGTTAAAGTATAGTTTAAAGGTTAGGCCTTTAGTATATTACTTTAGCTTAACTATATACCCTTATTACTACTATAATAGTTATATAATATAGCTATACTAATACTTTCTAACGCTTAAGGATTATATATTTTATTTAATTTAGTATTAAATTAATTAAATAGTTATTCCCTATAGTAGCCTATATAATCCTAAGCTTTTTATAAAATTATATTCTAAGGGTGCTATAAATAGCTTAAAATAATATTATATTATATATTACTAAATGCCTTTTTATTATTTATATATATAATAACTTAAAGATTCATGCCTTAAATACCTAAGGGGTAGACTTACTAATAACTATTATTATAGAATTAGTGTATATTAAATTAGCTTATTATATACTCTAGTTAGATAAAGTAAATAGTATTATATTGATTAGTTTATAGGAGATTAATATTATCCTTACATTTATAATATACTTAATAGCCTTAAAGAAAAATAAGAACCTTTTTTTTTACTAAATAAACTAGCTAATTTTAAGGATTTATTTTACTAAAAGAATACTAATACTTTACTTTTCTACTAGAAATAAGCTAATTACTATATTTACTTATAGTAGAATCCTAATAGTAGCCTATTAAACCTACTTTAAATACTATTATATAATATACCCTAGGATAAGCTACTCAAAATATATAAATAAATTATAAACTTAATAAATAAAGGCTAAATTTAAGCCTTTTTCTCTTTAGTAACTATATTAATACTTTTAGTTAAAAAATTAAGCAAGGGCTACTGTTTTTATATAAACTATAGGGTATTAAATAAGATTATAAACTAAGATTAATATCTATTACTACTTATTAAGGAAACTCTATATTCCTTAATAAGCATATAATAGTTTATAAAATTAGATATTTATATTATATTTTATTACTTATATATAGTAAAGGGGAATAAGGCTTTAATAGCCTTTTATATATATTTTAGTTTTTTTAAATAGCTTATTTACCCCTTTAGCTTAGTTAGAGTATTTATAATATTGTAATATTATATTAATAGAGCCTTAGGGAATGCCTTAGGGGTCTATATAATCTATATAATAGCGTATCTTAATAATATCCTTATTTATACTAATAGTATATATAAGAAGTATATAAAGTATATAAAAGAGATCCTCCCTTACTTATAATAAGCTAGCTTATACCTTAGTTTTAAAAAAAGAAAATATTCTATATAATAAAGGTAAAATACCTAGAATTTATAGTTTAAGCTAGCTATATAGTATAGCTAGACTTAGCTAAGGTAGCTATAATTTATAAATAAAAGGCACTAATATAGCTATAAAGAGTATATAGCTTTTTAAGCTTTATAAACTTTTATTAAGAATTTATAGCTAACTTTTTAAATCTTATTAAGCCCTTACTTAACTTTATTAAAAAAAAGGTTTTATTTATTTAATCCTTAGTATACTAAATAGCATTTTAATGCCTTAAGAATATATTTTTAATAGCTTTAATCTTAGCTTAGTAGAACTTTATATTAGATATAGTAGTTAAGGCTAATATATTAAAAGAGGCACTTAGGGGTTATCTCTTATAATATAATATAATAAGTATACTATAGCTAGTAGTTTATTACTTTATATAATTTATAGCCCTTTAGTAAAACTATATAATTTATAATAAAAAATTACTAAGTATTATTTTATACCTTAAGGTATAGTTTACTAAACTCTATAGTGTTTTCTAATTATTTATAATCCTTATTAACTATAAAAACTTAAAATATTTTATAAGCCTTTCTTAATATTAGAATATTAGGTATATTAAGTAAAGACTCTCTTATTTTTTAATTTTTACCTTTACTACTACTTAGGTTCTTAAGTAATATACTTTAATATATTATTTTACTATAAATAGAATAAATTAAAAAAACCTATAGAGACCTTGCTATTATTTTATTTAGTATTAGCTATATACTTATTATAACTATTCTATACTCTTTTAACCTTTATATTAAGGTAGAAATAAACCCTAATTAATATTTTCCTAGCTAATCCTTAAGGCTATAACTTCTTTATAAATAACTATTTATAAAGCCTTTAAAATTAAGGTATATAGGCTAATCCTATATATTAAGTAAAAATTAAAGCAGTATAATTAGGGGCCTAAAAGTTCCTTATTAAAGTAGCTATATATTAATAAATTAATAACTATATAATAAATGCTTATAAAGCTTTACTATTCTATAGCTATTTTTAAGTACTATAGTATAAGCCTTTTACTACTATATTAATTTAATAAACCTATAACTTACCTTTAATAAACTACTTTAAAAAGAATATAACCTTTTAAGCTCTTTATTATAATTACTACTAGAAAGGTATATTAATAAATATTATATAGTATATATATAATTACTATTATTATAGGGCTTAAAAACATTAGTACTTATATTAAAGACTTTTATAGCTTATTTTAGTACTAAATAGGTATTAGTTATAAATATTAGTAAACTTTATAACTAATTTTCCTACTAACTCTTTAAATACTTTTTAATTCCTTATAGTTATTATAAACTATCTCTTTAAATATATTTAATTAAAGGCTATAATAAGTATAAGTATTAAGGTATATACTTAATGCTTTTTAAACTATTAATAGTATTTTTATAAATTCCCTTTAAGTATTATTTTAAACTAAGGTTTAGATTAAGTAAGTAGCTTTTAGTTAATACTTTACTCCTTTATAAGCATTAAGTAGCTTTTTTTTATATTTTACTACCTTTAAACTAATAGTAATACTAAGTATATAAACTAAAAGGTTTAAATAATACTATAAGTTATAGTTTCTTTTATTTAAATAAATTAGCTTATATACTTAATAGTATACTAGCTTACCTTTAATAACTATATATTATTAATTACTAGCTTAAGTGCCTATATAGTACTTTATAGGTTTAATATTAATTTAATTTAATATATACTAGCTTTTATATAAAGCTAAATATTCCTTAAAAAATAAATAATTTAAGTCCTTAAATATATTAAATAGGGAATAATACTTACTTAAGCTACTATTAACTTTACTTAATAGTATTAATAAAAGTCTTTTAATTAATTATATTATTTAGTAAAGTAATATTAGCTAAAGAATAAGGTTTAGCTTAGCCTTTATAATATTTATACCCTTTAATTAAATAAGAAGTTAAATTAGGTTATAGCTAAATATACTATATTTAATATTTTAATACCCTTTACTATTAAACTAAATATTTTAAGTAGTATTTACCTTATTTTCTATATTAATTTAATTAAGTATATAGTAAATAATTTACTCCCTTCCTAGGTTTTACTTAACTCTTAACTAAGCCTTATTTAGCCTTAAAATATAATATAAATATATTATATAAGTACTAAGTTAAGTATATTTTAGCTATAAAGAATACTAAAGGCTATAGTAATTACTATAATATATTAGTTAAATAAGTTAGCTATATATAATTAATATAAAAACTACTTAAAAATCTAAAGAATACTAACGCCTTAGTATAATTTAAATTATAATAAAGTAATATATATTTTAATAATAAATTAATTTAAATATACTATAATTCTTAATTTACACTATATAGTATACTATTAAATATAAATTTAGACCCTATTAAGCCCTTTATAGGCTTTATTTTAACTATAATATTCTAATATATTACTACTACCTACCCTTAAATAGAGTAAATAAGGTAGCTTAATAAACTTTTTTTTTTTCTTTTTTTTCTTTTTATAATACTTAAATAATATAGCTATAGTAAGTAAGTTAAGTAAGGGTAGAGGGGGCAACTCTTAGCTAATAAAAAATATATTAACCTTTTATAACTTAAAGTTTAAGAAGTTTAAGGGTAGCTTAGTAAAGAGTAATATAAATAGGGTATACTATAGGAGAATAAATAGTAGTATAATATTAGTAGGGGGTAGATAATATTAGTAAAAAAGGGTGTAATAATAGTAAAAGGGGGTGTAGTAATAGTGGGTAAAGGTATAGTAGTAGTAGAAAGAGGTATTAATAGCTAGCTAACTGCTCTAAATAGAAAGCTAAAAAGTAATAGTATATATAATATTATAAAAAGGAGTAGTATAGGTATATATACCTACTTCTTAAGTTATAAAAGTAGATAGAATAATAAGAAAGGCTAATATAACTAAAGATTAGTAAATAAATCTTAATATATAGGTATTAGCTACTTTACTTAGCATTATACTTTAAATAACTAAATATTAGTATAATTAATACTAATCTCTAATAAGTAAATTATAGTAGAATTAATAGTAATAATAGGTAGAGAATATATAGGTATTTTATTAATAATAAGTTAAAGTTATTTTAATAGCTAAAAGAAAGGTAAGAGTAAGAAACTAATAATAATAGTAGGTATAGTATACTTCTTAATAATATATAGAGTAATAGTAAAATAATTATATAAAGCCTTAAAAGGCTTATTTAATATAATTTTTTTCTCTTTACTATTAAAGGTATTATAAGTAAGGAAATAAGGCATCTTTATAGCCTTATTATAATAAATAGCTACTATGATTTTATAAATGAAGTAATAAAGAGTAGGACTTTAAGTAAATATAATAGTATTATATATATAAATTACCTTTTTCTTTTAATACTCCTTATAAAGGTATTAAAGGCTTATGTTATGGTTTGGTCTTTGACCTAACCTTAGGCTGTGTGCGGACCGCGCCAGCTGGCACCCACCCTAGCGTGCGACCGACCAATATAGATGTCAATTGATCAGACCTTGCTAACCTGATCAATGCGTATCCTTTTGACCTAGCTTAGTGCAGCTAGCAAGGGATCCGGGCAACCGGTATTGACTGCGCTGACATCCGCGATGACCCAATCGGGTTAGTCCATAACAATTGATCAGGTTATTGAGGTCACAGGTTCGAGTCCTGCCAGAACCTAGGCTTACAAGGACCCACTAGCGATAAGTAGAGTGGATCCCTTAGGGGAGGCGCGGTATTGGTCAAGAGGGTGGGGAAAGTGGGGCTATGTTATGGTTTAGTCTTTGACCTAACCTTAGGCTATGTGCGGACCGCGCCAGCTGGCACCCACCCTAGCGTGCGACCGACCAATATAGATATTAATTGATCAGACCTTGCCAACCTAATCAATGCGTATCCTTTTGACCTAGCTTGGTGCAGCTGGCAAGGGATCCGGGCGACCGGTATTGACTGCGCTGACATCCGCGATGACCCAATCGGGTTAGTCCATAACAGCTTAATATATATAAAAATAGTTTATTATTTATTATATATATAAAATAGAATAAATATTAAATATTTAGCTAGTTAAGATTAATAAAGGTAAATAACTTATTTTTAAAGTTACTTTTAACCTTATAATAGTTTAAAATATAATAGCTATTTAAAGATAAAAAAAAGAGGTAAAGTATTAATAATAGTAAATAAAATTTTATTATACTTAATTTTAATATAATAAAGTAATAAAAATAAAAAAGTTTATTATTTTAATTTAATGAATAATAATAAAGGATTTTTTATTAAGTAATAATAAATAAATATAAGAAAAGTATAAGTATTAATAAAGAATAAATAAAAAGTAATGAGTATTTAAATAAAAAACTTAAAGTATATAGAATTTTAATAAAAAAAATAATAATAAAATTATATTTATAAGTATTATTATTATTTATTACGCTAGGAGGCCTATAAGGCCTCTATTTAGTACTCCTGCTTTCTAAAATATATAGGAAAAACCCTAGAATAGGGGGGAAAACCTATATATATTATTTAGTTCTCTACTTACTTAGGCCTATATAGGGCCTATAGTAGTCCTTATTATAGAATATAGGTATACTACTTACTAAGCTATATAGCTATAGTTATTAAAAAAAGTAAGTATAATTAGTTTAAATTTAAAGAAAAAAGAAAGTTTAGTTTAAAGTAGGGTTAAGGCTAAAAGAGTTTTAAGGTAGTAGTAATAAGTAAAAGTTATAATATTATAGTTAAGGAGTTATAGTATATATATATAAAAGTAGTAATATAGTAATAGTATATAGTTCTATAGGTAAGTAGTAGTAGTTTTAAGGCTAAAATAAGCTAATATTAAGGCTAAGTAAGGCTTAGGGGGTAGTAAGGGTTATTTAATATACTATATTAATATAACCTAATATAATATAGCTATAATACTAGCTAACCTTATATATTTATACTTTAGTAAGAATATACTTTATAAAAGAAAGTAGTTAGGTACTATTAATATTTATATTATTATTAAAAAAGCATTAATATAGGTTTAAATATTTTAATAAAAAGTTACTTTAATAGTTATAATAGCTAGCTAGTAGCTATATAGCTAAGTTAGTAATTATATAAGGGAGGGTTAGTAATAATTATAAAAAAGAAATAATCTCTTTATATTTTTTTTCCTTTCCTTTTTTTTACTATAATTAAAGCTTTTAAAGTAAGTTATTTTTTTTTAATACTTTAGTAAGGGTAGCTTAGTATACTCTTTATTAAATAATATTAAGTTTAGCTTAGTTTTACTAACTTTAACCTAAATATTAAGTAAAAAAAAGAAAATATAATTAATAAGTATATAATTTAAGTTTAATTTAAAGGTACTATTAACTTATTAAGGTAGGGTATAATTAGGGTATAGCCTTATAAACCTTATATTATCTATATAGATATTATTAGTTATTTATATAAAAATTAAAAAAGTATATCTTTAACTTAAAGTTAATATAAGTTTAGTGCTAATATAATATAGGTATCTTTAAAGCTTATTATAAGTATACTTATTAGAGTAAAACTTATTCTAAAGTAAGTAGTAATAATATATTTAATTAAAGGTAATATAGAGTTTAATTAGGCTTATAGCTAGCTTATATTAATTTATATTAGTAAAAGGTAAAAAAGCTTTTTTAAATATAAAGAAATTTCTTTAATACTATTATTAATATTATTAATAAAAATAATAATTCCAATCCCTTAGTAAGTATAAGTCTTTTTTAATATAAGGCTATAAATATTAATATAATATAAGCTAGTTATAATAACCTTTAGAAAGAAATAATATAGCTTATAGAGTAAAATAGTAAGGAGAAGGTAGTAAGTTAAGCCTTTAGTAGGGCTAGTTTAACTATACTTTTTAAGTAAGAGTGCTTAGGTTATTTAAATTATATTATAGCTATATTAAAGCAATAGGTAAAGTAAAAAGTAGTATAAAAGTAATATAGATTTAGGTATTAAGCTAGTATTATATTTATTTTTATATTATTTTTAGTAAAAATAAATAGAAGGTTATTTATAATAAGCTTATTATAGCTTTATATAAAGGGTATAGCTATCTTTAGTAAATATATATTATTATTATAATATTTACTAATAAATAATTATAGTATTTATAGTTATATTAATAGGTAGGTATATTAAGGCTAACTTAGATTCCTTATAATGCTTTAGTTATATTATATTAAGAGTTTTATTTTTTTAAAAAGCTTATAGTTAGTTAGTTAATATAATGTAAGGGATTTATTTAGTTTAAAGAAGCTATTATATAAGGTAGTAAGCTAAGGGGCCTTAGTTAAGGGCTAAGTAAATATTATAGTAGTTATATATTAGGGGTATATTAGGTTTATAAAGGTAAAGGTAGTTATAATTTAAGTAGTTAAGAATAATATAATAATAATCTTTTATATTATTTTAATATTAATAAATTAAAAAGTTTACCTTAGGTATATATTAAGTATAAAGAAATACTTTAAAGCTAATTTTTTTAATATATATTTAAATAAAGGTAGCTAATTTATATTTTATAAAGTAGTTATATAGCTATATAGTTTTATAAGTAATATAGAAGTTAAGCTTATATTTAGTTACTATAGGGGTATATTAAAGCTAATATATATATACTACTATATAGTTTTAATACTATTAATTTTTTTATTTTTATTTAAGTTCTCTAGCTAATAAGAAAGTATTAAAGTAAGTAGCTAAGTAATAGATTAAAAGACTATAAGTTAAAGGTATAGGGCTATAGTAGTAATATTCTTATTATTAAAGGTATTTAGCTATTATAGTATAAATAGCTTAAATTTAGTTAGCTATCTTATTAGCTTTAATTTTATTATAATAGTAATAAGTATAATAGTTTAAATAAAGATTAATTAAGGAAATAGCTACCTTAGTTTTAACTAAGGCTTATAATATAGCTTTATAGGCTTTAGTAATAGTTTATAAGTATTAAAGCTATTTCTTAGTAAATTCCTTTATAATACTTTTAGCTATACTACTATAGCTTATTAGAGTATAATATATACCTATACTATAAGTAACTAAGCTTTAAATTACTTATATATATAATAAGTATATATTATAAAGGGGGTACCCTTAGGTTAATACTATAAGGGCTATAAAAGCTAGCTATTACTAAGTAAGCTTTTTTATAACCTTTTTACTATACTCTTTTTAATAAAGCTTATAGTAAATCTATATACTTAAAAACTAAGTAAACTAAACTAGCTAAATTATAATAATACTAAATTAAACTAATATTATAATAATATAGTAATAGTATATAAAGTATAAAAGTTTACTTTTTTATAGATTAAACTTAAGGCTAAATTTATAGAACTATAGCTAGTAAATTCTTTAGGTATTTTTAAGGTAAGTTTAGGTTTTCTTTAATATATAGCTAAAGGTAAGGATATTTATATTATTTAAGAATTTAATAGTAAGGGTATAGTTTACTTTATATAGCTAGGTATAAAGGGGGGTTATATATAATAAAAAGAGAATAAGAGAGACTAGGGATTTTTATAGAACCTTAGTAGTTATAAATAAAGCACTTATTAATTATTTATTTAAGTAAAGAAAAGCATTATATTTAAAGGTAAAGGCTTAGGTTTATATTACTATTTAGTTAGGGATACCTAAGAATATTATAATATAAAGAAGGGAGTAGTAGTAAATAGTATTAAATGCTACTAAAATATTTAGCTAAAGAAATAATATAATTCTACCTAAGCCTTATATTATATACACTACCTTTATAAAGATACTAAAGGTGTCTTTAGTAAATCTATTTACTTTATTACCTTTTTATAGGTTAGGTAGGGTGCCTCCTTCCTTAGTAGTATATATAATTTAACTTATAATTATTACTTTTAAAACCTTATCTATAATGCTTAGAAGGGATATAAGTTACTAAGCACTAGTATATTATATTTCTATAAAAGGTTTCCCTAGTTTATAAAGAACTATAACCTTTACTTTCTAAAATAAAGCTAGGTAGTATTTAACTTAGTAGTAGGTATTAAAGAGGTATATAAATACTCTAGCTAAGGGGTATCTATAAGCTTTTAGGAATCTTACTAAAAGCCTATTAAGCCTAGGTGCTTTCTAGCTAGCTAGGTTTTTAATAGTAGTAATAATTTTATTTTTATTATTATTATTTATTACGCTAGGAGGCCTGTGAGGCCTCTATCTAGTACTTCTGCTTTCTAAATTATATAGGAAAAACCCTAGAATAGGGGGGAAAACCTATATATATTATTTTATTCTCTGCTTACTTAGGCCTATATAGGGCCTATAATAGTCTTTATTATAGAATATAGGTGCACTACTTACCAAGCTATATAGCTATAGTTATTAAAAAAAGTAAGTATAGCTAATTTAGGTTTAAGGGAGAGAGTAAGTTTAGTTTAAAGTAGGGTTAAGGCTAGAATAGTTTTAAGGCAGTAGTAGTAAGTAAAAGTTATAATATTATAGTTAGGGAGTTATAGTATATATATATAAAAGTAGTAATATAGTAATAGTATATAGTTTTATAGGTAGGTAGTAGTAGTTCTAGGGCTAAAATAAGCTAATATTAGGGCTAAGTAAGGCTTAGGGGGTAGTAAGGGTTACCTAATATGCTATATTAATATAACCTAATATAATATAGTTTTAATACTAGCTAACCTTATATATCTATACTATAGTAAAGATATGCTTTATAGAAAAGAGTAGTTAGGTATTATTAATATTTATATTATTACTAAGGGGGTGGTAATATAGGTTTAAATATTTTAATAGAAAGTTACCCTAATAGTTATAATAGCTAGCTAATAACTATTTAGCTAAGTTAATAGTTATATAGAGAGGGGTTAGTAATAACTATAAAAAAGGAATAGTTTCCTTATATCTTTTTCCCTTTTCTTTTTTTTATTATAGTTAAAGCTTTTAAGGTAAGTTATTCCCTTTTTAATGCCTTAGTAGGGGTAGCTTAGTATACCCCTTATTAAGTAGTATTAAGTCTAGCTTAGTTCTATTAACTCTAGCTTAAATACTAGGTAGAAAAAAGAAAATATAATTAGTAAGTATATAATATAGGTTTAACTTAAGGGTACTATTAACTTATTAAAGTAGGGTATAATTAAAGTATAGCCTTATAAACCTTATATTACCTATATAAGCACTATTAATTATTTATATAGAAATTAGAAAGGTATATCTCTAACTTAAGGTTAATATAGGTTTAGTGCTAATATAATATAGGTATCTTTAAAGCCTACTATAAGTATACTTATTAAAGTAAAACTTATTTTAAAGTAAGTAGTAGTAATATATTTAATTAAGGGTAATATAAGGTTTAACTAAGCCTATAGCTAGCTTATACTAATTTATATTAGTAAAAGGTAAAAAAGCTTTTCTAAATATAAAGAGATTACTTTAATACTATTACTAATACTATTAATAAAAATAATAATCCTAATTCCTTAGTAAGTATAAGTCTTCTTTAATATAAGGCTATAGGTATTAATATAATATAGGCTAGTTATAATACCCTTTAGAAAGAGATAGTATAGCTTATAAAATAAAATAGTAAGAAGGAGGTAGTAAGTTAGGCCTTTAATAGGACTAGTTTAACTATACTTTTTAAGTAAGAGTACTTAGGTTATTTAGGTTATATTATAGCTATATTAAAGAAGTAAATAAAGTAAAAGAAAGTGTAAAGGTAATATAAGTCTAAGTACTAGGCTAGTATTTTATTTATTTTTATTTTATTTTTAGTAAAAATAAATAAAAGGTTATTTATAGTAGGCTTATTATAGCCCTATATAGAGGGTATAGCTATTTTTAATAAATATATACTATTATTATAATATTTACTAGTAGATATTTATAGTATTTATAGTTATATTAGTAAGTAGGTATACTAAAGCTAACTTAGATTCCCTATAGTACCTTAGTTATAAGGTATTAAGAGTTTTATTTTTTTTAAAAGTTTATAGTTAATTAGCTAATATAAAATAAGGGATTTATTTAGTTTAAAGGAGTTATTATATAAGGTAGTAAGCTAAGGGGCCCTAATTAAAGGCTAAGGAGATGTTATAATAGTTATATATTAGGGGTATATTAAGTTTATAGGGGTAGAGGTAGTTATAGTTTAGGCAGTTAAGAATAATATAATAGTAATCTTTTATATTATTTTAATATTAGTAAATTAGGGAGTTTACCTTAGGTATATATTAGGTATTAAGGAATACTTTAAAGCTAATTCTTTTAGTGTTTATTTAAATAAAGGTAGCTAACTTATATTTTATAAAGTAGTTATATAGCTATATAGTTTTATAAATAATATAGAAGTTAGGCTTATATTTAGCTACTATAGGGGTATATTAGGGCTAATATATATATACTATTATATAATTTTAATATTATTAATTCTTTTATTTTTATTTAAGTTCTTTAACTAATAAGAAGGTATTAAGGTAGGTAGCTAAATAATAAAATAAAGGACTATAAATTAAAGGTATAGGGCTATAGTAATAGCGTTATTATTATTAAAGGTATTTAGTTACTATAGTATAGGTAGCTTAGATTTAGTTAGCTATTCTATTAGCCTTAATTTTATTATAGTAGTAGTAAGTATAATAGTTTAGATAGAGATTAACTAAAGAGATAGCTACCTTAGTTTTAACTAAAGCCTATAGTATAGCTTTATAGGCCTTAGTTATAGTTTATAAGTATTTAAGCTATTTTTTAGTAAATTCTTTTATAATACTCTTAGCTATATTACTATAGCTTATTAAAGTATAATATATACTTATATTATAAGTAACTAAGCTTTAGATTACCTATATATATAATAAGTATATATTATAAAGGGAGCACCCGTAGGTTAATACTATAAAGGCTATAAAGGCTAGCTATTACTAAATAAGCTTTTTTATAACCTTTTTACTATACTCTTTTTAGTAAAGCTTATAGTAAATCTATATATTTAAGAACTAAGTAAACTAAACTAGCTAAATTATAATAATACTAAGTTAAACTAATATTATAATAGTATAGTAATAGTATATAAAATATAAAAGTTTACTTTTTTATAAGTTAAACTTAAGGCTAGATTTATAAAACTATAGCTAGTAAATTAATTAGTTATCTTTAAAGTAGGTTTAGGTTTTCTTTAATATATAGCTAAAGGTGAGGATATTTACATTATTTAAAAATCTAATTATAAGGGTATAGTTTACTTTATATAGCTAGGTATAAAAAGGGATTATATATAATAAAAAAAGAATTAAAGAGACTAGGGATCCTTATAAAACCCTAATAGTTATAAATAAAGCATTTATTAATTAACTATTAAAGTAAAGAAAAGCACTATACTTAAAGGTAAAGGCTTAGGTTTATATTACTATTTAGTTAGGGATACCTAGGGATATTATAATATAAAGAAGGTAATAGTAGTAAATAGTATTAAATACTACTAAGATATTTAGGTAAAGGAGTAATATAATTCTACCTAGGCTTTATATTATATATACTACCTCTATAAGGATACTAGGGGTATCTTTACTAAATCTATTTACTTTATTACTTATTTATAGGTTAAATAGAATACCTCCTTTCTTAATAATATATATAATTTAACTTATAACTATTACTTCTAAGACTTTACTTATAATACTTAGGAGAGATATAAATTACTAGGCATTAGTATATTATATTTTTATAGAGAGTTTCCTTAGTTTATAGAGAATTATAACCTTTACTTTTTAAAATAAGGCTAGGTAGTATTTAACTTAACAGTAGGTATTAAGAAGGTATATAAATACTTTAGCTAAAAAGTAGCTATAGGCTTTTAGAAATCTTACTAAAAGCTTATTAAGCTTAAATGCTTTTTAGCTAGTTAGGTTCTTAATAATAGTAATAATCTTATTTTTATTAAATTCTTTAAAAGTAGGGAATAGTATAGTATTAAGTTAAGCTTTTAGTAATTCTAATATATTATTTATATAAGCTATTAAAGGGGGGAAGAAGTAATTAGTAAGTACTATTACTTTTTTACTATAAGAGTTAATAGTAGCTATTTTATTATATTTATAGTAAAAGAGTATTAAAATCTAAAGAAAGTTAGAAGGGAGGCTACTATAAAGATAGGCCTAGTGTTTAAGTTTCTATAGAGTAGTATTACTAATAGTTATAAACTTTACTAAATACTACTATAT
This sequence comes from Claviceps pusilla, assembly GCA_018360225.1. Lineage (NCBI taxonomy): Eukaryota > Fungi > Ascomycota > Sordariomycetes > Hypocreales > Clavicipitaceae > Claviceps > Claviceps pusilla. The sequence continues at coordinate 49,878 of SRPW01000007.1, read as the reverse complement.
ACTTCTTTTTTCCTCTTAAATAATATAGGCTTATATTACCTTTATATTAAATATAACTTACTAGTTAGTATTTATATAATTAGCTTATTAGTATTTTTAAGCTTATTTAGCATCCCTTATAGCCTTTTTACTTTTAGTATTCTACTAAGGTTACCTATAAAGGCTACTATAGGGGCAGTATAGAGTTATAAGCTATATAATTAACTTAAGTTTAAATATAATTTATTTAGTAAAGGTTTTTATATTAGCTATTATATTAAATAGTTCCTTTAGGGCTCTATATTAAAACTAATGCTTAGCCTCCCTAATAGTTATATTAATATTTATTTCCTTTTAGTAGTATTAAGGAGTTTTATTATTTATATAGTTTATATTAGTAATAATATAAATAAGTTATAGAATATAGTTAAATTTAAGTAAGTTTAGTTTACTTAGGAAGTTAATAGGGAGGTTAGGGGTTAACTAAGTATAGTTAATAGTACTACTTTATTTTTCTAAGGAATACTAAGTTATCTCCCTTTAAGGTATAGTAAGTCTAAAGTATTACTAAATTATAAGTATAAATAGTATATTATATTTAAGGGAGGTATATTTATATATATTTTAAAGAGGGTAGTAAAGATTAAAGTTCTTTATAAATATACTATAGTTCTATATTAAAAGCATTATAAAATCCTTAAGGGGGTAGTTTAGTTTTATTTATAGGTAGGAGAATATATTAAGTATATATTAATACCTCCACCGCCACGCGGCCCCGCGCCGCCGCCGGGCCGAGCCCGCGGACCTCCCGCAGAATCTCTTCTAAAACATTATTTTGCTCCTTTAGTGTATTAGTAATGTAGTGGGCCTGTAGCAGCATCTCGCCCTTAATTAAGGTTAAGGCTAAAACTACTATAGCACTACTAGTAGCCTATACTACTATATTAGTAGATAAGCCTACCTACTTTATAAGCTAAACTACCTCTTTTTAAGTAGTATTATACTCCTTAGCTTACCTATAAGTTAGCACTATACTAATACTATAGCTTAACTATAGTTAAGCTACCTTATACTTATATTAATAGGCTCCTTAGAGGTATAGAGGTTTTATATATTTATTACTTACTTAATAGCCTTTTAGTATAATATAATATTTAAATTTAGCTATAGAACTAATTAGCTTCTACCTAGCTATTAATATAGATATAAAATATAATACTTATACCTAAATAAGTCTTTTTTACTTTTATACACTTAAAGTATATACTACTAGTACCTATTTAAATTAGTAATAGTAATAATATAGGTTAAAAGGGGGTACTAACCTTTAGTACTATAGCATTATTTTTTAATGTTTTTAGCTTATATTAAGTAAGCTTTATAGGGCTAGGCCTATAACTAGCCTAGCTATAAGTAGGTTAGTAATAATAGTATATTAAGAAAGGAATAGTATTTACTTTAAGTATAATAATTAATTTATTTATAAGGGTACAAGGTATTTTTAATAATACTATAATTAATTAGGGGTAGTAATAGGGTAGCACTACTATAAAAATAAAATAAAGGTATATTTATAATAAAAATAATAAATAAAGAAGAAAGAAAGAAAAAAAAAGGTTAAAAATAAGGGAAAAAAGGTATATATATCTCTCTCTTTTTATTATATAACTAGTAGTTAGCTAATAGTTAGTTTAGTAATAACTAGCTATTAGCTAGTATAAATAATACTATAAAAATATAAAAGCTAGAGAAAGGTTTTAAGTAAGGGAATAGTAGCCTAAAGAAATTAGCTAAAGATTAGTATAAAAAATAAACTAAATACTTAAGGTAACTTATTATAATATATAAACTACCCCTAAGGGTATCCTATAGCACTACTATACCTCTACTAACCTAATTTACTTCCTATTTTATACTATATACTCTCTTATAATACTAATTAAGTTTAGCTAGTAATATACTACTTTTTATAGTTAAAACTAGTATAAAGTAACTATAGCTTTGCTATAAAACCTAAATAAAGGCTATATATAGGTTTTCCCCCCTATACTAAGGTTTTTCCTATATAGTCTAAGTAGCAGTAGTACTAGAATTAGGCCAACAGCCTAACTAAAGTATTAATAATAATAATAAAGTATATATTAATGCTATAGAGGGTAACTAAGTACTAGTTATTACTAGTATGTATTAATTATAACTTAGGTTTATAGTAGTAGTAAATATATATAGCTATATAGCCTTCTTATATAGTAAGCTAGTAGTAGCCTAGGCTTAAGGCTAGGAAGGGTTAGTTATTACTATATAGTTTTTATATTATAATTATATTAGTCTTAGGTTAAAAGCCTAATATAGTATAAATAAGATATAATTTCTTCTATATATTCTAATATATAATCTTTATTATTTAAGTATAATAGGGGTAGTCTATAAGGTAGAGCCTATTAGGCCCTTAGTAGGTTCTAGTTAGAGCTATAGGTAGTTATCTAAAGCTATCTATAGTTATAAAAAGGGTACTATAGAGTTTAGTTATAATTTTAAAAGATAGGTTTAGCTACCTATTAAGCACTTAATATACTTTTAAAGGGAGGCGTTATAGGAGAGTAAGCTACTAGCTCTTTAATAGTATCCTTAAGCACTAACTTTAGTTTATTTATTAGTATTCAAGTTAGCTAGTATAGTAAATATACTAGGTTAGTTTAGGTAAGTAGTCCTTACCCTAGCTTACTATTTATTTATAATAGTATAAAGTTAGGACTATACTAAGTGTCCTCTAAAGTAATTAGGGTATTATTTATATATTTTACCTAAGAGGGCTAGGCATACCTACTTACCCTTAGTATACTTACTAGCTATATAGTAGCTATAATATAGGGGCGCTATATAGTATATAGTAATATAGCTAAACTTATAGTAGTTATAGCACTACTTAAGGTAAAGAGTATTATTATATAGTTTAGCTTTAAAGATTTCTACTTTATAAATAACTTTAATATAGTATAGGTAGTTAGCTACCTTAACTCTATTTATACTAATAATTAAAGGGGTATATAAGGAGGTTTTATATAGCTTTTAAACTACTACCTAGGTAATACTATTATTATTAAAGGCTATAAGGGTTTAAATAATATTATTATAAGACTTATTCTATATATAGGTAATAGGAAAGCTATAGATAATAATACTAAAAATATATTAGCTTAGGGTTACCTTTAAGCTAAATATAGTCTAAACCTAAGAGGTATTATTAGTATAGAGCTTTATAGTATTTTTAAATATTACTATAGTGTTATTACTATAGAGGAAATATGCTACTATAGTAAAATTAGTGTTAATTATATAATTAATAGCTATAATAATTTCTTCTAAGGAGTAAGATTTAACTGTTTTATTAATAGAAAGGCCTTTAATTAAGGCTTTATAATAGACCTAAGGTAGAACTATAAGGGTAGTTAGGTTATTTAGGGCGTAATTTTAAGGGCTAATTCTATTTACTTAGGTAGTAATAAATGCCTAGGTTAGGCCTAAGGCAGTCTTTAGCTAAAGGGCTTTCTTAACTACTTATTTAACTGTTTTTTTAAGGTTTTTTATTATAACTATTATATTAATAGTGTTAAGGGTAGTGTTATTATATAGCCTATATTAAGTATGTGTTATTTCTATATTAACTATATAGAGGATAATATTCTATACTCTTATTAGTAATTCTAAGGGGATAAGCTTAGTAGTTTAAATAAACTCTTTTTATAGGTAGGTTAGAACTTTTTCCCTAACTCTTTTCTTAGTTACTTTAGTAATAGAATTAACTTAGGTACTAGGCATAAAGCTACCTTATCTTATAAGTAAGTAATAGTAACTCTATATAAGTCCCCTATTCCTACTATTAATATCTATTAGTATTATACTATCCACTGCACCTACGCTTTAGAACTAATATACTATTAGTATAGAGGGTAAACAAATGTTATAAAACTTTTTATTAGCTTTTTAAGAGGTTTAGAGTTAATTCTGCGGCGCTATTGCGGTGCAGGCGAGTTCACGAAAGTTTTTTTATATTTATAAGTATAAAAAAAGCTTAATAAAAGATTTATAATTAGTATTTTAGGTATAATTAGAGCTAATTTAAGATTTTAAAATTTTTATTTTAAGTTTATTTTTATTAACCTTAAGTATTAAATTATAACTAGCTAAAATAAATAGCTTTACTTAAAGTATTATATTATAAATACTTAAGTTATTATTATTATATTTTATATACTTACTAATTATTTAATAGCTAAAGAGTAGTAAGGTAAGGGGCTATATAATAAATTTAAGCTAAAGGCTTAAATCCTTAGTAAAGTAAAAGAGAAGCATATAAGGCAACTTACTTTAGCTATAGAGTAAACCCTATAAATATATATTTATTATAGACTAGCCTAAATAGCGACTGTAATCTAGTATTAATAAAGTTATTATTATCTATAAGGAGGAAGGGAGAACTACTATCTCCCTCTACTATATGCCTATTCTATATATAATATGTATTTATAGGGTTTGCCCTATAGATATAATAGGTTACCTTATATACTCCTCTCCTACTTTACTAAGAATCTAAGCCTTTAGCTTAAATCTATTATATAGCCCCCTACTTTACTACTCTTTAGCTATTAAATAGTTAATAAGTAAATAAAATATAATAATAATAACTTAAGTATTTATAATATAATACTTTAAGTAAAGCTATTTATTTTAGCTAATTATACTTTAATACCTAAGGTTAATAAAAATAAACCTAAAATAAAAATTTTAAAATTTTAAATTAGCTAGCTAATTATACCTAAGATATTAATTATAAATCTTTTATTTAGCTTTCTTTATACTTATAAATATAATTTTATTATTATTCTTTTTATTAAAATTCTATATACTTTAAGTTTTTTATATAAATACTTCTTACTTTTTATTTATTCTTTATTAATACCTATACTTTCCTTATATTTATTTATTAATACTTAATAAAAAATCCTTTATTATTATTTATTAAATTTAAATAATAAGCTTCTTTATTCTTATTACTTTATTTTATTAAAACTAAGTATAGTAAAATTATATTTACTATTATTAATACTTTACCTTTCCTTTTTTTACTTTTAAATAATTACTATATTTTAAGCTATTATAAAGTTAAAAGTAACTTTAAAGATAAGTTATTTATTTTTATTAATCTTAACTAGCTAAATATTTAGTATTTATTCTATTTTATATATATAGTAAATAATAAACTATTCTTATATACCCTAAGCCTTTAGTACTTCTATAAGGAGTATTAAAGAAAAAAGGTGATTTATATATATAATACTATTATATTTACTTAAAGTTCTACTCTTTACTACCTTACTTATAAAATTATAGTAACTATTTATTATAATAAGGCTATAAAGGTACTTTATCTCCTTATTTATAATACTCTTTGTGATGGATTCGAGCTTAATGCTCGGATCCTTATCAGAGGTATAGCGGGGATAGAGAGGGGGAGTGTTGCGTGTCATTAGGGCTAGCCCTACCCATAAGTCTATATCTAGCAGGAGGCAGGAGGACCACGTTAGGATTCCTTCTTACTGCTCTCATAGTTAATAATAATACTATCGACGCTAGAACGCAGACGCCTTCTAGGCCAGTCCATAACACTCTTAATAGTAAGGGAAAAAAGATTATATTAAATAAGCCTTTTAAGGCTTTATATAATTATTTTACTACTACTTTATATACTATTAAAAAGTATATTATACCTATTATTACTATTAGTTTCTTACCTATACCTTCCTTTTAGCTATTAAAATAATTCTAAGCTACTACTAATAAAATACCTATATATCCCCTACCTACTACTACTATTAATTCTATTATAATTTATTTATTAAAAACTAGTATTAATTATACTAATACCTAGTTATTTAAAGTATAGCATTAAGTTAAGTAGCTAATACCTATATATTAAGATTTATTTACTAATCTTTAGTTATATTAGCCCCCTTTATTATTTTATCTGCCTCTATAACCTAAGGAGTAGGCATATACACCTATGCTGCCCCTTCCTATAACATTATATATGCCGCTGCCTCCTAGCTTCCTATTTAGAGAAGTTAGCTAGCTATTAACGCCCCCTTCTACTGCTACTATCGCGCCCCCTTTCACTAATACTACGCCACCCCTACTAATATTACGCCGCTATCTATCCTCCCTTAGCACACCCTATTCTTTTTACTCTCCTCTAGGCTGCCTCTAAACTTCTCTAGCCCTAAGTTATAAAAGGCTAATATATCTCCTACTAGCTAGGAGTTGCCCCCTTTACCCCTATTTAACTTATTTATTACTATTATATTATTTAAGCATTATAAAAAAAAGAAAAAAAGAAAAAGGTTTATTAAGCTACTTTATTTACTTTATTTAGGGGTAAGTAATAGTATTATATTAAAATACTATAATTAAAATAAAGCCTATATAAAGCTTAATAGGGTTTAAATTTCTATTTAATAATATACTATATAATATTAATTAAGAATTATAATATATTTATATTAATTTATTATTAAAATATATATTACTTTATTATAGTTTAAATTATACTAAGGCTTTAGTATTCTTTAGATTTTTAAGTAATTTTTATATTAGCTATATATAGCTAACCTATTTAACTAATATATTATAGTAATTATTATAGCCTTTAGTATTCTTTATAGCTAAAATATACTTAACTTAGTACTTTTAAAGTATATTTATACTATTATTTTAAAGCTAAATAAGGCTTAGTTAGAAGTTAAATAGATTTTTAAAAGGAAGTAAATTATTTACTATATACTTTATAAAATTAATATAGAAAATAAAGTAAATATTACTTAGAATATTTAGTTTAATAATAAGGGGTATTAAAATATTAAGTATAGTATATTTAGCTATAATTTAATTTAACTTCTTACTTAATTAAAGAGTATAAATATTATAAATACTAAGCTAAACTTTATTCTTTAGCTAATATAACTTTATTGAATAATAAAATTAATTAAAAGACTTTTATTAATACTATTAAGTAAAGTTAATAATAGCTTAAGTTAGTGCTATTTTTTACTTAATATATTTAAAAAACTAAACTACTTATCCCTTAAAAGATATTTAGCTATATATAAAAGCTAGTATATATTAAATTTAATTAATATTAAACCTATAAAGTACTATATAAGTACTTAAGCTAGTAACTAATAATATATAGTTATTAAAAGTAAGCTAGTATACTATTAAATATATAAGCTAATTTATTTAAATAAAAGAAACTATAACCTATAGTATTACTTAAATCTTTTAATTTATATACTTAGTATTACTATTAGTTTAAAGGTAATAAAATATAAAAAGAAGCTACTTAATATTTATAAAAAAGTAAAGTATTAATTAAAAGCTACTTATTTAATTTAAGCCTTAGTTTAAAATAATACTTAAAGGGAATTTATAAAAATATTACTAATAGTTTAAAAAGTATTAAGTATATACTTTAGTGCTTATATTTATTATAGCTTTTAATTAAATATATTTAAAGAAATAGTTTATAATAATTATAAGAAATTAAAGAGTATTTAAAGAGCTAGTAAGAAGGTTAGTTATAAAGTTTATTAATATTTATAACTAATACTTATTTAGCGCTAGAATAGGCTATAGAAGGCCTTAATATAAGTACTAGCTTTTTTAAGCCTTATAATAATAGTAATTATATATATACTATATAATATTTATTAATATACCCTCTTAATAGTAGTTATAATAAAGAGCTTAAAAGGTTATATTTTTCCTAGGGTAGCTTATTAAAGGTAAGTTATAAGTCTATTAAATTAGTATAGTAATAAGGGGCTTATACTATAGTGCCTAAAGGTAGCAATAGAATAGTAAAGCCTTATAAGTATTTATTATATAATTACTAATTTATTAATATATAGCTACTTTAATAGGGAATTTTTAAGCTTTTAATTATACTACTTTAATCTTTATTTAATATATAGAATTAGCTTATATACTTTAGTTTTAAAGGCTTTATAAATAGTTATTTATAAAGAAGTTATAGCCCTAAGGGTAAGCTAAAAAGATATTAGCTAGGGTTTATTCTTACTTTAATATAAAGGTTAGAAAAGCATAGGGTAGTTATAATAAGTATTTAGCTAATACTAAATAAAATAATAGCTAAGTCTTTATAGGTTTTTCTAACTTATTTTATTTATAATAGAATAGTATATTAAGGTATACTACCTAGAAACTTAAGTAATAGTAAAGGTAAAAATTAAAAAGTAAAAGAGTTTCTACCTAGTATATTTAATATTCTAAATATTTTATAAGGGCTTATAAAGTATTTTAAGTTTTTATAGTTAGTAAGGATTATAAATAGTTAAAAAATACTATAAAGTTTAGTAAACTATACCTTAAGGTATAAAATAATATTAAGTAATTCCTTATTATAAATTATATAGTTTTATTAAGAGGCTATAAGTTATATAGAGTAATAGGCTACTAGTTATAATATATTTATTATATTATATTATAAAAAGCAACCCTTAAGTGCCTCTTTTAATATATTAGCCTTAACTATTTTATTTAATATAAAGTCCTATTAAGCTAAATTAAAGCTACTAAGAATATATCCTTAAGGCATTAAAATAATATTTAGTATATTAAGAATTAAATAAATAAAACTCTTTTCTTAATAAGATTAAGGAAGGGCTTAATAAGATTTAAAAAGTTAGCTTTAAATTTCTAATAAAAGTTTATAAAGCCTAAGAAGCTATATACCCTTTATAGCTATATTAGTGCCTTTTATTTATAAATTATAGCTACTTTAGCTAGGTTTAAATACACTATATAGCTAGCCTAAACTATAAATCTTAGGTATTTTACCTTTATTATATAAAATATATACTTATTAATATTAAGATATAAGCTAGCTTATTATAAGTAAAAGAGAATCTCTTTTATATACTTTATATACTTCTTATATATACTATTAGTATAAATAAGGATATTATTAAAATAGGTTATTATATAAACCCCTAAGGTATTCCCTAAGGCTTTATTAATATAATATTAAAATATTATAAGTATGCTAGCTAGGCTAAAGGGATAAATAAGCTATTTAAAGAGGCTAAAGTATATATAAAAGGCTATTAAAGCTTTATTCCCCTTTACTATATATAAATAGTAAAATATAGTATAAATATTTAATTTTATAAACTATTATATACCTATTAAGGAGTATAGAGTTTCTTTAATAAATAGTAATAAGTATTAATTTTAATTTATAATTTTATTTCATACTTTATAGTTTATATAAAAACACTAGCCCCTACCTAGTTTTTTAACTAAAAGCATTAGTATAGCTACTAAGGAAAAGGAGGCCTAAATTTAGCCTTTATTTATTAGGTTTATAATTTATTTTTATATTTCTAGTAGCTAATCTTAAAGTATATTATATAGTAGCGCTTAAGGTAGGTTTAGTAGGCTACTATTAGGATTTTAATATAAGTAAATATAGTAGTTAGCCTAACCTTTATAAAGAGGTAAGGTATTAGTATTCTTTTAATAAAATAAATCCTTAAAATTAACTAATTTATTTAGTAAAAAGGAAAGGTTTTTATTTTTCTTTAAGGTTATTAAGTCTATCATAAATATAAGAATAATATTAATCTCCTATAAACTAATAAATATAATACTACTTACTATATTTAACTAAAGTATATAATAGGCTAACTTAATATATATTAATTTTATAATAATAGTTATTAGTAAATCTACCCCTTAGGTATCTAAGGTATAAATCTTTAAGTTACTATATATATAAATAATAAGGAGGCGTTTAGTAGTATATAATATAATATTATTTTAGAATATTTATAGCGCCCTTAGAATATAGTTTTATAAAAGGCTTAGAATTATATAGGCTATTATAGGGAATAATTATCTATTTAAGTTAGCACTAAATTAAATAAAGTATATAATCTTTAGGCACTAAGAAGTATTAATATAGCTATATTATATAACTATTATAATAGTAATAAGGGTATATAGTTAAGCTAGAGTAATATACTAAAGGCTTAACCTTTAAACTATACTTTTACTTATACTAGTATAGCTATTATAACTATTATTTACTTAGGTATTAATAAACTTAAAACTATTATATAAAAGGGGAAGAAGGAATAATACTTTCTTTATATAATATTTTATTTTTTTATAAATATTTAAGCTATTACTATTATAAATATAATATAAGCTAATATTACTAACTTATATCTTACTACTAAAACTTATATAGTAAAGCTTTCTTTTTCTAACTTAAAGTTATTATTATTACTTAGTGCCTCTTTATTAAAGGTATTTAAGGCTTAAATATTTAGTTCCCTTATTAAGTAATTAATAGAAAGCTATATATAATTATAAATAAGGTAACTATTACTACTATAATATAAACACTAGTAAGTAGCTTTATAATATTTAATAATATTTTATAATACTTAGGTTATTTAAATTATACTTTTAGTATCCTTAACCTTAATACTTAACTTACCTTTATTAAAGAACTTATAACCCTATCCTAATTCTAAAAAGCTAATAGAATTAATACCTATTATAGCTATATTACTATTTTAGTTATACTTAGTATAAAGGTAGTAGTAAGCTTTAATATATTCCTTAATTTAATATAAGTTAATATTTAAGGTAATACTATAGTATTATATAACTATAGTATAATAATTAAAATAGGGAATATTATAGCTAATATAGTAATCCTTTATTTACTTATTAAAGTCTACTTAAAGCCTTATAAGTTTTACTATATTTACCTATATACTTCCCTTTATAAGGTATAACTTTTATTTAAAATAAATAAAAAAATCTATAAACTATTTATTTAGGTATTATTTAAGTTAGTTTAACTTTATAACTATATATTTCTTTTAGTTAGGGTTTATAAATATAGTATTAAAGTACTTAAGGAAATAGCTTAGTATATATTAATAATTACTACTAAGCTTAAAGAATAAAGCTATTTATACCTAAATCTTAAGTAATAGGTTTTACTAAATAAGGAACTATATATTATAGTTAGTACTAATAAAGTTTAAGTTAGCCTTTAGCTTATATACTATAAGGCTTTACTAAGCCTAAAATAAGGCCCTATTTCTATTATAAGGGTTCCCTATTAGAAGTAGCTTATACTTAAGTTATTCTTAGTTAGTATATATTAAAGTATCTATATAGAATACCTAGTTTGCTAGGGCTATATAATAGTATAATTCCTTAAGCTAAGCTACTATTAAAGTAATAGTTTTATAAAGGTAATATAAGTTTTATATATTACCTAATTAGGCTACTTATTTATAATACCTAGGATTTATTATATTATTTATATAAAAATAGATATTATAGGTAATATTATAATAGATAATAATTATTATAAACTAGCCTAAATAGTAACTATAATTTAGTATTAATAAAGTTATTATTATTTATAAAGAGAAAGGGAGAACTATTATCTCCCTTTACTATATACCTATTCTATATATAATGTTTATTTATAGGGTTTACCCTATAGGTATAGTGGGTCGCCTCACATGCTCCTCTCCTACTCCGCTAAGGATCTAAGCCTCTAGCTCGAATCCATCACGATATTATATATAAAATAGGCACGTAGTGGAGGGAGATAGTAGTCTTTCCTTCCTCCTTATGAATAATAATAACTTTATTAACACTAGATTGCAGTCGCCATCTAGGCTAGTCCATAACATTTAAATTAAGATTAATTATTTTATCTCTCTATAATAAACAACTAAATAAGAAAAAGGGTACCTAATTTAACCCTTTAGTGCTAGCATTAGAAGCAGAATTACACTGCAATTCTACCTAACATTTTAAGGCAGGATAACTAATAAGACTAGTATTAGATAAAGAATTAAATATAATTAAATAGTGCACTAAGCAAAGACAATTAATACTAAAATCTATTCTAAATTAGAACGCACCTAATATATTTAGTTCTCTAGGTCCCTTAGGAAATTAAATTTTTAATAATATAGTTCTATCTAATTAATTAATTTTTTCTGTTTTAATTATAATTCTATAATAACCTATTAAATCTTAGATTAATTTAATATCTAAGACCTCCTAAGCCCTATTCTTTAATAATTAAACGCTAGAATATAGCATTAGGGATATTTTCTTAGCTAATTTAGATATAATTAATAAATTATATATAAAAAACAATACTGTAAATGTTGGTATTCCTTAGGATACTAGTGATTCTCTAAGGAATACTAGGTGGATCTGAGACTCAGTGACACAACATAGGGTTTAGAAAGGTATTTGTAAAAAGGTCTAATTCTTATTACAATTAGTGCTATCTAAAGGGGTATTTTATAGCTAGCATTAAAGCTACAAAAATGCTATTAAATTCTATAGTGAAAACTCTATACATGTAGACTAATTAGAAGAGTTAGATTCTGCGGCTAATATAGCTGTAAATCTAGCTCTTCCTAGCTATGCTACGTTATTATAGAATGCAGCAATTCTAACACTTAGAATTCTCTCTTTTATAGAAAAAGAGGAATTACTTATAAGTTATATAGAAATCTACCTAAAAACTATAGTTAATTATCTAATTAGATAATTAATAAGAATAAGAATCCTATCTTATATCCTTAGTATTCCTTCTCTCTTCTATTTACTTTCTCTTTCTTTTTTATATACTTTACCTATCCCTTTATATAAATTATAGCCTTATTTTTATTAATAAAGGTCTTAAGGGCTTAATTTAGTAATAATTTTATTATAGTATTAGTAATGTTATTATTACTGTTAATCTACCTAATTTCCTTGATTTCCTGCCTTTTATATAATTATTATAGTGCTATAATATTAATTATTAGTCTCTTTTTTTTTATAGTGCCTAACCTTATAATGCACTTATATAATAAAAGAGAATCTATATAAATAATTATTAGTATTAGTAGGATTTATAGCTTTTATATAATAGTTTATAGCATTATACTAATTATATAGGCAATATCTATGCCTTAAACTATTATATATAGCTTAGAGGTAAGAGCACTCCTTATAACCCTTTTACTTTTTATAGAGCTATATATTATAATCTTGCCTTTTAGTATAAAATTTAATCTAATCCCTACTTCTTTAGTACTAAGGATAATTATATATCCTAATTATAAGCTAAGGTCTTTATTATTTATAAAGGAACTATCTATAAAGATATATAAAGCTATAGTAGTAAGATTAAGTAGAATATACCTTAATCCATAGTTATAATGCTATATTTGCCACTAAATCCTTCTATTTAAATAATTTACGTTAGATTTATTAGGATTTTAGACTTATATAGTAATAAAAAGGTTAAATATAGCCTCTAGTTAATAAACTAATAATATATATACTTCTTACGCTCTTTATTTAATATATTATTACTTTATAGTTAGCTTATTAGGTTTAATAGCCTTAAGCTTCTTACTTTACCCTTTTTAATAAAGTTTAATATAATTTCTATTAAATTTATATAAAATATACCTATTAAAAATAAGGGGATTAGTTAGCATTAAGATTTATTTAGGTTTTGCTATAAACCCTACCTTCTTTAATTCTAATTCCTCTATTTCTAAAAACTTTATATTGCTAAGACTAAGGGTATTTTCTATTTATAAACTAATTACACTAAAGCATTTAATTAAATTAAATACTATTAAGAAATATAGGTTATAAGTAGAAGTAATTATTATTAGCTTCTTATAGTAGTGGTAGAAATAGGTTGCCTACTAATGTATGCTAGCTTTAGTAATACTATAGAGGGGCTTTATAACTTCTATTATAGTATCCTTTAGGTATAAATATGTAATTTATATTAGTAATTTAGTAATAATTAAGCGATTTAGTATTGTTTCTAATTAAATGTACGCTTATATAATATTCTATAACTATAAAAAGATATAATCTTTCGCTAGAGAAGGTGCTAATATAATAATAAGCCTCTAGCTTACTTATTAAATCATTAGGGATTATATTAGAATCCACACCTTTTCTATGTTACTATAGCCTTATATTACTAGCCTTAATTTCTTATATAGCTTATTTATACCTTTCTCTTTAATTTCCCTTACTATTTAAAAGTAAAAGAGGTATTAATTACTATACTTTTCTTTATTAAATATAATAAATTTAAAGATATCTCTTATTAGTAAAGTATTAATTTCCTTTTAATTAAATGCTTTAAATAGTTATCCCTTAGTAGTGATCTTTCCCTACCTATATAAATTAACTACTAGCTTCTAATTACCTTTCTTTTTTTTAGTAAGGAAACTTATAGTGCTAAGTTTCTTATTATTTTAGTTAGAATCTTTAGCATAACTTAGAATAAATAGGTGCTTTTTAGGTCTTCTATATCCTTATTATAGTAGTTTTTATAGTAATTAACCCTTATTTATATTAGCATTCTCTATATTGTTTTCCTTGTCTTTATTATTAATTTTTTCAATATTTATAGGCTCTTTTAAGTTATAGTAGTATAGCTTTACTACTATTAAGTGGAATTTTATAGGTTTATAGGGTAATTCTATAGTATAGATCTTATAATTAGATAATAGTAATTTATAAGGACTATACTAACCTCCTTTTATATACTAAATGCAGACTTTTAATTATAATAGTAGTAAGTATAATAAAAAGGTATTTAAACTATTCTATATATTAAGGGCATTAAAGACTTACCTTTATATAAAGCAATGCTAAGCTTTATTAGTAGCTTTTTATAGTAAAGTAGCTCTTTATACTACTAATAAACTTAGGGGGGAATTATATAATATTTATAAATATACCCTAAATATAAGTAAAGTTAGTATAAGGCTATTAAGTCTAGTAGAGTTATTAATAGCTTTAATAGCTATTTATAGTCTTTAGAAAAGGCTAAGGAGGTCTCCTACCTTATTCTTAATAATATTATATACTTTTTAGAAAGGGGTATAGTATCTCTTAACCTTTCTAATACTATAGTATACCTTAATAGAAACCTCTTTTATATTAATAGCTATTTAGTATATAATATATTAGAATTCTATAGAAGTAAAGTTCTTTTTAGCGTTATAAATAATATTATCTAGAGGACCTAAATAAGTATTAATTTAGTACTCTTTTAATATATTTTATATATCTTAGGCCTTTTACTTCTAAGGCTTAAGGAAGCATATAGCTTGGAATATAGTTACTATATTAATAATATATAGTATAGGTTTATTATTAATTTAGAAAATATTAATAATAATCTTATAGTGAAAGTCTATATTATCTTTTAGTATAAACTTAAATTATCCTAAGGCTTTACTATAAAGTTAGTATTAATAATATTTATAGAAGTGTCTTTTAATAATTCTACTAGTTACTAATTTACTAGCTCTTTATAGTAACTTTATAAGTCTAGTAACTAAGGGATAGCTAAAATATTAATGTAATTAATATATTTTAGCCTTTAAGAGGTAGAAAGTAGTAGCTTTATTAGGCTATAGAATCCACTAAGGGTATCCCTATTTCTATATAATTAGGACCTTCTTTATGCCTTAAATTAGTATATTCTTAAGGTTATTAAGCTTTATATTTATTTAATTTATATTAGAGATATAGAATAGAAAGGGGGTAGCTATATTAAGAATATAGAATTTAATAGTTCTAAAAGTAGTAAGAATATATAAGATTTCTAAAGAAATCGCTAAACTTACACTAAAGTTAACTATATCTTAGCTAGTAAGCTTAATCTTTAAATATAGTATAAATCTTTATAAAGCTATAGCTTATAGTGCTCCTACTATAGAAATCCCTACTGCTCCTATATCTAGCATAATTCCATAAAAAATATCACTAAAATATTAATTATTTAAAATAAAGCAATTTATTTTAAAGGTTTTCTTCTATATTACAGCGGTTATACTAGATAATTTATAAGCAGTTATATTGTTCCTAAGCATATATAAAAGGGACTTAGCTTAAGAAAAGGTTAGTTTCTTATAAAAATCTATTTAATTAAATAGTTTAGATAGATTTAGTAGTAAATATATAAGAAATTATATAAATATTAGCTTAGGGGTTATAGTATTACTCGTTAGTATAGTAATATAGGCATTTAATACCTCCTAAGCTAAGTGCTTATCTTCCTTAGTGTTAGTTACCTTAGGTTTTCCCTTATATTTAAAGAGAAATGCATTAAAGCTACGTTTAAAGGGAATTTCCTTATAGTTCTTACTCTTCCACTAAAATTCCTTAGCTTTCTACTGTTTCTATTTTATATAGGATAATAACTCATATTTTACTTATTAATATATAAAACATTTATATAAAAAGCGTAATTTTTATAGTAATTAGCTACTAGGGCGCTATTTAAATAGTTATTTATATTACTAATTAGTAAATATTATTTTATTATTATCTTCTATTGTATTTAGTGTAGAAGATAGCTATTATAATATTTTAATTAATTTATTAGCGCGTAAGCATTTATAGAGGTCTTTAATAACTCCTTTATAAGTTAGAGTAAGGTTAAATATAGTAAGCTTATATTTAGGAACACTACTAATAGCAGCAATAAGCTATTACTAGAGCTCTATATTTACTATAAAAGCATTAAAGATTCTATAATAAATACAGTAAAGTTAGTCTAGTATTTAGTTAAGGCATTAAAGATTAGTCTTCTTAAAGTTATTAGTAGTAACCTTTTAAAGGGAAATGCTATTCTATTTAATATAATAGAACTACTAGTTACTCTTAGTTTTAAAGTAATTCTTAATAGTATTAGTAAGGTTATAAATTATTAATTCTTTTTTAGTAAGTTTATTAAAATAGTAAGTAAAGGCATTCTCTTTTAGTATAATTAGAAAAGCTTTTACCTAAAACATCTAAGGAATATTATTTTATATATATTAATTTTTAAAGATATTTATCTTTAGAATAATAAAGTTATATAGTTTCCTACTATATTTCTTATTAATTATATAGCTTTTATTAATTTCTTTAAAAATATAGTAGATTTAGTTAGGGGTTAGGTCTATTAATAATATTAACCCCTTAAGTGGTTTTATCTAGGGTTTCTATATTAATAAGTCTAGTAACTTAGATTCCTTATAAATCTATTAATTAATTAATTAGGAATTCTTAATAATACTTCTTGCTTATAAGGGAATAGGAATTTATAGTTAGTATTATATAAATTAACTAGGGAACTAGCGTTTAATCTACTCTTTTAATGCATTAATAAGAGCGGTAAGGGAAGTAGCGTATTATATGCCTTATATTAATAATATTAGTACACTATTAGTAAGAAGGAAATTTTATAAGTCCTTCTATAATATTATTAATATTTATTAGAAATCTTTAGCAGTCTAACCTTTTAAGTCTTTATAAAAAGCATTAAAAAGTTAGAGGTTCTTTTACTTTAAAATATTATACTAATAGAGAATAAAAGCAGCCTAATTATTAATATACTACTAATTCTTATGTTTTTCTAGTATATTATCCTAGTATGCTTTCCATTCTAAGGTAAGAATATCTATATATTTATAGATAATCTTAGGAAGGGAGTTTAGTAATACTTATAATAAAGCAGTATTAGGGGTACTTTATATAAGATTCCTTAATAAATCTTAGAATTCCTTATTACTTCTATGTAAAGACATCCTTATAATTAGATATTTAATATAGTGTTTAACTAGCTTTGGTTAAGATTTAGCGTTTTAATCTTATAATCCCTATATAAGCTTTAGTATAATAAAGGGTTAGTTAGTAAGATAAATAAAGGTTTTCCTATAAATAACAGTATAAATTATAAAGAAGTCTATATTCTAGAAGGTTAATACTAGCTAAACTAGTAAAGGAATCTATTTTTATTATAAAAAAGCTGCGTTTTTAGAAGTTTAATACTAGCTAAACTAGCAAAGGAATCTATCTTCTTTTAGCATAGATTCTCTCTATAAGTATAATAGAAGTTCTATTTCTTTTAAGTAAATCCTTATAAATCTATAGGATAATGTATCCTAAGGATAGATACAACCCACTAATTAGTGTTAGTATTCCCTAGGATACTAGTGATTCTCTAAGGAATACTAGGTGGATCTAAGACTTAGTGACACAACGTGGGGTCTAGGAAGGTATTTGCAAAAAGGTCTAATTTCTATTATAATTAGTGCTATCTAAAGGGGCATTTTATAGCTAGCGTTAAAGCTATAAAAATGCTATTAAATTCCGTAGTGAAAACTCTATACACGTAGACTAATTAGAAGAGTTAGATTCTATAGCTAATATAGCTATGAATCTAGCTCTTCCTAGCTATGCTATATTATTATAAAATATAGCAATTCTAACACTTAGAATTCTCTCTTTTATAGAAAAAGAGGAATTACTTATAAGTTATATAAAAATCTACCTAAAAACTATAGTTAATTATTTAATTAGATAATTAATAAGAATAAGAATCCTACTTTATATCCTTAATATTCCTTCTCTCTTCTATATACTTCCTCCTTTTTCTCTATATATTTTACCTATCGTTTTATATAAATTATAGCCTTATTTCTATTAATAAAGGTCTTAAAGGCTTAATTTAGGGATAATTTTATTATACCATTAGCAATATTATTATTACTATTAATTTACTTAATTTCTTTAATTTCCTACCTTTTATATAATTATTATAGTGCTATAATATTAATTATTAGTCTCTTTTCTTTTATAATGCCTAACCTTATAATATACTTATATTATAAAAAAGAATCTATATAGATAATTATTAGTATTAGTAGAATTTATAGCTTTTATATAATAGTCTGCAGTGTTATGCTAATTATATAGGTAATATCTATGCCTTAGATTATTATATATAGCTTAGAGGTAAGAGCACTCTTTATAACTCTTTTACTTTTTATAAAGCTATATATTATAATATTGCCTTCCGAACAGACTAAGTGCCTAAGAACGGTAACCGGTGCATTCAAGGCAACGCCGCGTGCCCTAGTCGAAACCGAGGCGGCTGTAGCCCCAATTAACCTCTACCTTAACTACTATTTACTTTACTTTTACTAATAAATAGAAGCTAATAGAATAGCTAAGCATATCTATAGTGCTTACGCTATAATAGTGGCTTAACTTAGATATAAACTAATGCGCTAAGGGCGTAGCTGCCTACTATACCTAGATAACTACCTAAACTATATACTATTTCTAAACTAACCCTATAATTACTTATTAAAGCCCTCTTTAACTAAAGCACTTACCTTAGAATAAAAAGACTATTAATACTAAGAGTAGGCTACTATATAGGCATACTAAACTAATATTAACTATATAGTAATAAAGCTTAACTCTAGCTTTACTTTTACTACTAAAGTAGTCTACCTTTACTTTAGCCTAACTAAGTATAAATCTATAGTGCTTATATAAATATATATAAAATATATTAAACTTAATTCTTTTCTCTTTAGCTAATATATTTCTAAGGTAGAATTATTAATATATAGCTACTAGGCTAATAATAAAAACTATTATTATATTTTATTATTTTATAAAAATTTTAACTATCTCTACTTTATTAATATAAGTATATATTTAGTATAAAACTAGTATAAAGTTAGGGAGGCTTTAAAAAATAATAAGCTAGTAACTGCTTTTACTAAGTAGCTTATTTTAATAAAGTATATTTTTTAGTTTTAGTTTATAAAAAGCTTATAAGATTAATAGGCTAAGGATATTAAAGATATAATACTATATAGCACTTAGTGTAGTATAGGTATAGAGGTAGTAGAAAGCTATATAGATATTATAGCTAGTATAGATTATTAGGATATATAACTTATTTTTAAAGAAAAATAAACGTAGTAGCTAAGATAATAGAAAATAGGTGCGACGCACCTACGCTAGCCCTAGGCCTACACTCCCTTAGCCCCTAGCTCCCCCCTCTCCTCCTCTACCCCCTTCTCTTCCTTTACTACCTTCTTTACGCAGCCCTATATAGTAACTATAGTAAGCCTATCCTATAGAATATTATTTAATTCCTCTAGCATATTAGTAATGCGGTAGGTCTGCAGCAGCAGCTCGCCCTTGACTGAGGTTGAGGCCGAGGCCGCTGCGGCACCGCCGCCAACCCGCGTCGCCACATTAGATTTCGTTGTGAGAGCGGGCGGCATCTTTAATGACACCATGGTCAGTCTAGGGCGGCGACGGGGCGGCACCGCTGCGTAAATAGGAACGGGGGTATACTTATAATAGAAGCAATAGATAAAGAAAGAAGAAAGAAAGGAAGAGCCTAAAAATAAGGAGAAAAGAGTAGATATAGTGTTTCTTTCTCTTTTTATTATATAACTAATAGATAGCTAATAGTTAGTTTAATAATAGCTAGCTACTAGCTAGTATAGCTAATACTATAGAGGTATAAAAGCTAGAGAAAGGTTTTAGGTAAGAAGGTAGTAACCTAAGGGAATTAGCTAAGGATTAGTATAAAAGATAGGCTAAGCGCTTAAGGTAACTTACTATAACTTATAAACTACCCCTAAGGGTTATTTATATTATTACTATGCCTCTACTAACTTAATCTAATTCCTATTTTACACTATACACTCTTCTATAATATTAATTAAGTTTAGCTAATAGCACACTACTTTTTATAATTAAAACTAGTATAGAGCTACTATAGCTCTGCTATAGAATATAGAAAAAGGTTATATATAGGTTTTCCTCCCTATACTAGGGTTTTTCCTATATAGTTTAAGTAGCAGTGGTACTAGTATTAGGCTCACAAGCCTGACTAGAGTAATAATAATAATAATAATTATAATATTGCCTTTTAGTATAAAATCTAATCTAATTCCCACTTCTTTAGTACTAAGAATAATTATATATTCTAGTTATAAGCTAAGGTTTTTATTATTTATAAAGAAACTATTTATAAAGATATATAAACCTATAGTAGTAAGATTAAGCAAAATATACTTTAATCTATAGTTATAATACTATATTTACTAATAAATCCTTTTATTTAAATAATTTATATTAAATTTATAAGGATTTTAAACTTATATAGCAATAGAAAGGTTACATACAGCTTCTAGTTAATAAACTAATAATATATATACTTCTTATGCTCTTTATTTAATATATTATTGCTTTATAGTTAGCTTATTAGGTTTAATAACTTTAAGTTTCTTACTTTACCTTTTTTAATAAAGTTTAACATAATTCCTATTAAATTTATATAAAATATACCTAAAGGGTTTAGTTAGTATTAAGATTTATTTAGGTTTTGCTATAAATTCTACCTTCTTTAATTCTAATTTCTTTAGTTTTAAAAACTTTATATTACTAAGACTAAGGGTATTATCTATTTATATACTAATTACACTAAAGCATTTAATTATATTAAATACTATTAAGAAATAAAGGTTATATATAGAAGTAATTATTATTAGCTTCTTATAGTAGTAATAGAAATAAATTACCTACTAATATATACTAGCTTTAGTAATACTATAAAGGGGCTTTATAACTTCTATTATAATATTCTTTAGGTATAAATGTATAATTTATATTAGTAATATAGTAATAATTAAGTAATTTAGTATTATTTCTAATTTAATATATACTTATATAATATTCTATAACTATAAAAAGGTATAATCTCTTACTAAAGAAAGTGCTAATGCAATAATAAGCCTTTAACTTACTTATTAAATTATTAGGGATTATATTAAAATCTATGCCTTTTCTATATTACTATAGCTTTATATTACTAGCTTTAATTTCTTATATAGCTTATCTATACCTTTCTCTTTAATTTCCCTTATAATTTAAAAGTAAAAAAGGTGCTAATTACTATGCTTTTCTTTATTAAATATAATAAATTTAAAGATATTTTTTATTAGTAAAGCATTAATTTCCTTTTAATTAAATACTTTAAATAGTTATCCCTTAGTAGTAATCTTTCCTTATTTATATAAATTAACTATTAGCTTTTAGTTACCTTTCTCTTTTTTAGTAAGGAAACTTATAGTACTAAGTTTTTTATTATTTTAATTAGAATCTTTAGTATAATTTAGAATAACTAAGTGCTTTCTAAGTCTTCTATATCCTTATTATAATAGTTCTTATAGTAATTAACCCTTATTTATATTAGTATTCTTTATTTTATCTTCCTTATTTCTATTATTAATTTCTTTTATATTTATAGGCTTTTTTAAGTTATAATAATATAGCTTTATTACTATTAAGTAGAATTTTATAGGCTTATAGGGTAATTTTATAGTATAAGTCTTATAATTAAATAATAGTAATCTATAAGAACTATACTAACCTCTATTCTTATACGAAATATAGACTTCTAATTATAATAGTAGTAAGTATAATAGGAGGGTATTTAAACTATTCTATATATTAAGGGCATTAAAGACTTACCTTTATATAAAGCAATGCTAAGCTTTATTAATAGCTTTTTATCCTAAAGTAGCTCTTTATACTATTAAAAGATTTAGAGGGGAGTTATATAATATTTATAGATATACCTTAAATATAAGTAAAGTTAGTATAAGGCTATTAGGTTTAATAGAGTTATTAATAGCTTTAATAGCTATTTATAGTCTCTAGGAAGGGCTAAGAAGATCTCCTACCTTATTCTTAATAATATTATATACTCTTTAAAAAGGGGTATAATACTCTTTAACCTTTTTAATACTATAGTATGCCTTAATAGAAACCTCTTTTATATTAATAGCTATTTAGTATATAATATACTAGAATTCTATAAAAGTAAAGTTCTTTTTAATATTATAAATAATATTATTTAAAGGGCTTAAATAAGTATTAATCTAGCACTCTTTTAATATATTTTATATATTTTAAGCCTTTTACTTTTAGGGCTTAAAGAAGTATATAGCTTAGAATATAGTTACTATATTAATAATATATAGTATAGGTTTATTATTAATTTAAAGGATATTAATAATAATCTTATAGTTAAAGTTTATATTATCTTTTAGTATAAACTTAAATTATCCTAGGGCTTTACTATAAAGTTAGTATTAATAATATTTATAGAAAAGTCTCTTAATAATTCTACTAGTTACTAATTTACTAGCTCTTTATAGTAGCTTTATAAGTTTAGTAACTAAAGGATAGCTAAAATATTAGTGTAATTAATATATTTTAGCCTTTAAGAGGTAGAAAGCAGTAGCTTTATTAGCCTATAAAATCCACTAAGGGTATCCCTATTTTTATATAATTAAAACCTTCTTTATACCTTAAATTAGTATATTCTTAAGGTTATTAAGCTTTATATTTATCTAATCTATATTAAAAATATAGAATAGAAAGGGGGTAGCTATATTAAGAATATAGAATTTAATAGTTCTAAAGGTAGTAGAAATATATAAAATTTCTAAAAAAATTACTAAACCTACACTAAAGTTAACTATATATTAGCTAGTAGGCTTAATCTTTAAATATAGTATAATCCTTTATAAAGCTATAGTGTATAGTGCTTTTACTATAAAAATCCCTACTACTCCTATATTTAGTATAATTCTATAAAAAATATTACTAAAATACTAATTATTTAAGATAAAGTAATCTATCTTAAGGGATTCTTTCTCTATTATAGAGGTAATATTAGATAATTTATAAGCAGTTATATTATTCTTAAGTATATATAAAAGGGATTAGGCTTAAGAAGAGGTTAGTTTCTTATAGAAATCTATTTAATTAAATAGTTTAGATTAATTTAGTAGTAAATGCATAAGAAATTATATAAATATTAGCTTAAGGGTTATAGTATTACTTATTAGTATAATAATATAGGCATTTAATACCTTCTAAGCTAAGTGCTTATCTTCCTTAGTATTAGTTACCTTAGGTTTTCCCTTATATTTAAAGAAAAATACATTTGTTGGAATTGCTCTCAACGGCAAAACCTCGGTGCAGGCAAAACGCCGGGTGCAGCGTGTGTGGGCGACCGGGTGGGTCCGCTACAACGATGCACGCGGTCTGATTGGCTGCACTGCTAACCGCATGCGTGGCCACAACACTACTTTTTTCCTTACTTTATAAGCTTAGCTCTTAGTTTAGAGAATATAAATAATTAAGAACTATACTTTTTACGTTATTTTTGTTATATATACATTTTAGTATTTGTTTTCCCTTTATGCGTTATTCCTAACACTAATTAGTGGTTAGTAATAACTATAGATTCACTAGAATTAACTATAAAGAAAAAACAGCTTTTAAGGTATCTAAAACCCCTATTACTATACTAAGGAAGAAAACTCTACTATAACTAGTAGAGTTAGACTTTAATAGAGAAAGCCCTTACTATTAAGTGGACGCTAGTATTTATTTTATTTATTATAGGAAACTATATTTTAAAGGCAAAAACCTCCCTTAGAAATAAATAAAAGGGTTACCTTTAAAGATTTAGTTACTAAAGCCACTAAAGAAACAACTATAGCTTTACTAACTCCTAATAAAGCTATCTAATAAGGGATGTAGGAAAGGACTTATAATAATAATAGAGCACTATTAGTTACTAGCTTAGTCTACCTATTAAAAGACTCTCTTCTAAAGCAACTCTACCTATTTAATAGTGCTATCTTATAAAAATAGGAAGAAGCCTGCAAAAACCCTAACCTTAGTAATATAATAACGCTAGTCCTTAATAACTAAATTATATATATTATTAACTACTATAAGTCATAGAAATAGACTAAAAAAGAGCTTATTAATAACTTTTAAAAAGACTTTTAAGACTAAAATATCTTACACTTTTAAAAGATAAGTATATATCTTTAAAGCAGCTTCTAGGACTTTCTATAAGAAAATAGGGTTCTATTTATTAAGAGAATTCAACCTTTAATTCCCCTTTCCCTCTTTAAGTTACTTAAATACATAGATTAATAACTTAAGAATATATTCCCCTCTACTAAGGCTAAGACTTCCCTTTATTATTTAAAGCTTCTAATACCCTAGCCTTACCTATAACTAAGCTAACTATACTAGTTTATATAGAATCCTTCCCTAAATATAAGTTATTATCCTCCTTTAATACCTTTAAACCTAAATAACAACTCTTATAGACCCCCTTAACAACCTTCTTATCCCCTACCTTAGCCTAACCTTAATTTCCCTATTTATATACCTATTAACTAATTTAGCTAATAAAGGGATTTCTCTTAGAAAAACCCTAAAACTTTCTATAGAAATCCACCTAACTAAGTCTATTAGAATCTACTATATAATAATAACCCTAGTAGAATTCTAAATAACTAAATGCAATAAATCCTAGGAGAATTAATAAAGATATATATAAAAGAGAATAAATACACTAGGAAAATATATAATTTCTTTACCCTAAAGGTAAATATCTTTTAAAATAGGTGTATTTATAATAATATTCCTTTAGAAATCTAGAACTATGCTTTTCTAATTATATTAGTAGAGGATGCTCTTATATACTATTTAAATAAGTTAGCCTATAAAAGACTCTCTTTTAATAAGCTTACTACTTATATAAAAAATAACTTTAAAACTAAGAGTAACTAACACTTCTATAGAATTAAGTAGAATACTATAACCCTTTAGAAGGTTATTAATAATAACCCTAATAAGACTAAGCTATAATACTTAGATATTCTTATTAAAAACCTTAAGAAAATCCATTATAGCCTCTTTAACTCTTCTATAGTTAATATATAACTTTATTAGTAACTCCTTACTTCTATTAGTAGTGTTCCTAAATACTATAATACCCTCTACAGTTACTTACTAACCTATAAAGGGGTTATAGGTAACCTTAGGAAATACTTTTATATTAAAGAGGCTATTACCTTTATATAATAAATAATAGAAGGCAACACCTCTTTTATAAGCAATAAAACGCTATTTATAGATAGAAGATATAAAAAAGCCATAGTAACTTTATAATCTAGAGCCCTAAATTATAGAAAACCTCTATATTCTTCCCCCTTCCTATAGAAATACTTTATCTATAGCAAATAAGGGTGCTAGTCTATAAACCACCCTTAATATAAGCAGTAAAAGGCAAAAGAGAAGTAGTAGAAAAGCAGTAAGTATAAAAACCCTCTAACTAATAAGAAATTTATTGCCTTCCTATAGGCCTTTAAAGGTCCTTCTAAGGAAAATAATAACAATAAAAGCTCTATAAATAATAATAATAATATTAGAGACTATATATAGGAATCTATAAATACATTTTTTATATCTAGAATATATAAGTAAAGGGCTGATCCTCCCTAAATTATATATACTTAGTTCTTCCTAACTACTCTAACTTTACTAACTAATAATAATATTAATAAAAACCCCTTAAAGAATTATAGAATATCCCTATTTAGAATCCTTAAGGACTAGGCATTTATATATAGAATATCTAGTAAAGACTTCTAAACCTTTATTAAATTTAATAACTATTAATGCTTTATTTTAAAAGAGAGATATATAGAAGAGGTTTTCTATAGTATCCTCCTAAATACTAGTATAACTAGAATCTTAACTACTAGAATTGCTTAGGTTAAGGCCCTTATTAAACTAATACCTTACCTTTAAATTAAAAAGGCTTAGCTATATAATATTATATTTAATGCTAGCTTAGTAACTTTCTATAGAATCCTTTAGGTTTTTATAGTCTTTAGTAATATTACTTTCTATATTCTTAATATATTAACCCTATTCCTATTCTATATATTAGATATAGATAGAATAGATATAAAGCTTAATAACCCTTAAAACGTGTTAATTTAAGGCTAAAAGAGAGTTCCTATTATAAAGAAATAGGGATATTCTTAGTAGACTTTTAAAGCTAAAGAAGCTATTATATTCTACCTTTTTAAGACTAAAATTTATTAACTTTACTAAAGATTTAGCCACCCCTCTATTAATAGGCTTATAAAGCTCTTAGAATATACTAATAAAGAGGCTTATATTAACCTAATATAGAAACTTATAAAGAAATACTACTATTACTAAATAAATAATAAAGCCTTAGGCTAATTTAAGTTTTCCCTTAAGGATAATATTAACTTTAACTATAAGATTCTTATTAATATTCTCTAGATTAATAACTAGCCTATTCTATATATTATTAATATAGTAACTATATTCTAAGTAGCTAGATTTCTTAAGCTATAGAAATAAAAGGCTTATAATATATAGAATACCCTTAAAGAATACTAAATTAATATATATCTTAGCCTACCTAACTAAATTATCTATAACACTAAAAAGAATTTTATATCCACTAAGTTTAAGCATTTAGCATGCCTTTTAGCTATTAATATTAATAAGATGCCTATAAAAGCTTACTAAAGCATTAGTAAAATTAAAAGGTATTACACTCTACTAAGAAGAGTGTATAATATTATTAAAAGTAAGGTTAGTAATATCCTTACCCCTTTATAATACCTTTAAATAGTTATTAAAGCTATTAATAACTCTACTAGGCCTAATAGCCTTATTCCTACCCTACTTATATTTAGTATATATCTATACCTAATAAATAAATTACCCCTAAGCTTCTTAGTTACTAAAAAAGCTATAGTTCTCTATAAAGCTACTAATAAAGCCTAGAAATACCTTATAAAATAATAAGTTACTAATGCTTTTTATACCTATTATAAACCTAATATAGAACTAACCTATTAACTAATACTATAGTTAAAGGTCTGTATTTAGTATAAGAAAGGTAGCTAGTATAGCCTTTATAAGCTTTTAAATATTAATAGTAAAATATATATAGTAAAAATACCTAATAATATAGTAAGGTTCTATAATACTATTATAAAACTTTATATATATACTAAGATACTTAACTATACTTTAGGTATTATAAAGAAAGAGAAAGAGAAGCTATATAATATTTATAAAGTAACTATAAAGAATAAAGAAACCTTTTAAACCTACTATTAAAGCCTAAAATACCTAAGAAAGTGTTTTTTCTATACTAAGGACTATAAAGAGGTAGTATTATACCTATAAGCTAGAGGGCTAAGGAAGATAAGCTAAAGGCTATAAAGCTAACTAAGAAAGCACTCTATTACCTTCTTAATTAATAAGCTACTAAGGCAGTCCTTTACTACCTTTTATAGTAGTAGGTATTTAAAGAGGGATTTTATTAGTTTCTATAAAGAATTTATTAAAAAGAGAGGCATTAAAGAGAAGGAATATAGGGATAATATACTAGGGAATTTAGTAATATAGAGAGAATTTAGAATATCTTAAGCTAGAGTAAAAAAGGGGGGCTAAACTAGAGAGAGAGAGTACCCCTTAGAAAAGCCTTTTTATAAAGGTAAATTTATTACTACTCTTTATAATATACTAAAGGAAAGAGAAGAAGCTAGTATTAAAAAAGAGGTATATAAGAGAAAAATAATAAAAGAGTAATAGTGCTAGGGGAATTTAGGGGAAGGGGCAGTGCTAAAGGGATTAATAGCGTTAGGTGAATTTATTATTACTATTTATAATAGCCCTAGTATATATATTAATAGCTTAAGGTATAATTTACCCTTCCCTTTAAGGAAGGGCTTAAAAGTAATAAAGAAGGCTATTAACTATAAGGAGAAAGAAAAGAATAAGGATAGAAGTATAAAGAAAGAAGGGGTTAAAAAGGAGTAGTATATAAAGGAGGAAAAGAAGGAATTTAATAATAAAAGGGAGAAACTAGTAACTTTAAGGTATTAGGCTACTACTATAGCTTTTATTATAATAAAGGAAAGGAATAATATCTAGCTTATAGTAGACCTTAAAAGGTAAGGCAAAATTACTATAGAAAGTAAACCCTTTAAAAAGTTAGATTAAGCTAAGATTAATACACTATTAGTAAAAGGTATATTTAAATTTATAACTTTTAATAAAGAAGAACATAGAAATTAATGCCTCTTTTACTCTTATATAGTATAGGAAGTTAAGGGTAAAGAGACTAGCTAGCTATATAAAAAATTAAGGCTTATAATCTAAGGGTATAGTAACTATAAGAAAATACTAATTCTTATATAATCCTTAATAATTTAAAGGGCAAGCTAAAGGTTAATTATAGCACTAGTACCTTTACTAGCACTAAAGAAAATTTTCCTTTAGCTTTAAGATATTATATAGGTCTATATTTAATTATAAACTAACCTTAGTAGGCTAATACTTATAAGGCTACTAAAGTAAATTAAGCATTTATACCTAAAAAATATAATAATAGAAGTTATTAAGCTATTATACAGAATTATAGAAGCTAGAACACATTAGTAGGCAACCTACTTAAAGCACTATAAAGAAAAACTCTAAATAAGTATATCTAGCTATAACCTATACCTTCTTATTACCTTAGGCAATACTAACTGCTTTAGGGTAGTTAGCATATAAACTAATAATACACTTAGACTTAGTAACCTTACTTTCTTTAATAAAGAAGAGGCTAAGCTTTAAAAAGCTAATTTTATAGCAAAACCTAAGCAAAAGCTAACCTTAAAAAGTCCCTTTATTTTTAATAGTTATATCTTAACTAATAATAGTAATAGCACAGTTATATTAACCTAAAAAGGCTAGAGTAATAACCTTAAAACTATTAAAGCTAATAATTCTACTGTAAAGTAATAATATATTAAGGAATGTGCTTAAGGAGCCTATATCTTAACTATATACTAACCTAAGGCAGCCTATAACTTTTCTATAGCAGCTTAAGCCTAAGAACCTAACTAAACTAATATAAATAAGCTTAATAAGAGACTCTAATAGCAGATTAATAATGCTAACTATAGTCTAAGGTATTTTATAATAAATTTACTAATAGTAGCACTTTATATGTTTATTAATGGTTCTTTTATAAATAATAAGGACCTAAGCTTTTAGATAGGCTTTATAATTATTATTAGTAATAAGACTAAAAGTAGTAAAAGTACTAAATTTAAACTCTATAGGAATATTATTATATATAGCTCTATAAAAAGTAAGAGAGTTATAAAAAGTGCACTTACTTCTAAGCTATATAGAATAATATAAGGTACTAATATAGCCTATACTATTAGTATAACCTTAAATACCCTTATAAAACGCCTTAAATTCCCCTAAATTCTAATAATAATCTATACTAACTTACTTTTGCTATATAAGTGCCTCATAAAGCTAGGTATAACTAAAGAAAAACGCCTAATAATTAATATTATAGCTCTTTAGTAATTATATAAACGCTATAAACTTATAGAAATCTACTAGATTAATAGGAATAATAATATTATAGATGCTATAATAAAGGCTTTACCTAATAAAGCATTAAAAACCTTTATTAATACTAATAAAGTTAATATTTAGATTAAAGGGTGGGTAAAGCACGTATAAGCTATATAAAGGTAATAATAATAACTATAACTAGTAGGATCTCTTACTATAACTAATTATATCCCTTTATTTTCTTAGTAGGATCTACTTAATAACACTTTCTTTAACTAAGATTTTTATTTATTTTTCTAGCTACTCTTTAAGCAATTTCTCTTATAAAAAGAGAGAATTCCCTAGTGTTAAAATTACTCTTAATAGCAAAACCTTAGTGCAGGCAAAACACTAGGTGCAGCGTGTATAGGCAACTAGGTGGGTCCACCATAACAATGCACGCGGTCTGATTGGCTGCACTACCGACTGCACGCGTAGCCATAACACCACCTTTTTCCTCACTTCACGAGCTTAGCTCTTAGCTTAGAGAATACAGATAATCGAGAACTACACTTTTTACGTTGTTTTTGTTATGCATGCATTTTAGTATTTGTTTTCCCTTTATGCGTTATTCCCAACAACATTAAAGCTACATTTAAAGGGAATTCCCTTATAGTTCTTACTTTTCTACTAAGAATCCTTAGCTTTCTACTATTTCTATTTTATATAGGATATTAACTAATATCCTACTTATTAATATATAAAATATTTATATAAAAAGCATGATTTTTATAGTAATTAGTTACTAGGGTATTAATTAAATAGGTACTTATATTACTAATTAATAAATATAATTTTATTATTATCTCCTATTAGATTTAGTGTAAAAGATAGCTATTATAATATTTTAATTAATTTATTAATATATAAGTATTTATAAAAGTCTTTAATAACTCCTTTATAGGTTAGAGTAAGGTTAAATACAATAAGCTTGCATTTAAGAACACTACTAATAGTAATAATAAGCTATTACTAAAGCTTTATATTTACTATAGAAGCATTAAAGATTCTATAATAAATATAATAAAGTTATTATAGTATTTAATTAAGGTATTAGAGCTTAGTTTTCTTAGGGTTATTAGTAATAACCTTCTAAAGGGAAATGCTATTCTATTTAATATAATAAAACTGCTAATTACTCTTAGTTTTAAAGTAATTACTAATAGTATTAGTAAGGTTATAAATTATTAATCCTTTTTTAGTAAGTTTATTAAGATAGTAAGTAAGAGCATCCTTTTTTAATATAATTAAAAAGCTCTTACCTATAATATCTATAGAATATTATTTTATATATATTAATCTTTAAAGATATTTATCTTTAAAATAATAAAGTTATATAGTTTCTTACTATATTTCTTATTAATTATATAGCTTTTATTAATTTCTTTAAGAATATAGTGAATTTAGTTAGGGGTTAGGTCTATTAGTAGTGTTAACCCCTTTAGTAGTTTTACCTAGGCTTTTTATATTAATAAGTTTAGTAACTTAGATTCCTTATAAATCTATTAATAACTTAATTAGGAATTATTAATAATACTTCTTACTTATAAAGAAATAGGAATTTATAGTTAATATTATATAAATTAACTAGAGAACTAGCATTTAATCTACTCTTTTAATATATTAATAAAAGTAGTAAGGGAAGTAGTGTATTATATACCTTATATTAATAAAATTAATACACTATTAGTAAAAAGGAAATTTTATAAGTCCTTTTATAATATTTTTAGTATTTATTAAAAATCTTTAGTAGTTTAACCTTTAAAGTCTTTATAAAAAGTATTAAAGAGTTAAAGGTTCTTCTACTTTAAAATATTATACTAATAAAGAATAAAAGCAGCCTAATTATTAATATACTACTAATCCTTATATTGTTTTAGTATATTATCTTAGTATACTTTCTATTCTAAGGTAAAAATATTTATATATTTATAAATAATCTTAGGAAGGGAGTTTAGTAATACTTATAATAAAGTAGTATTAGGGCTACTTTATATAGGATTCCTTAATAAATCTTAGAATTCCTTATTACTTCTTTATAAAGATATCCTTATAATTAAATATTTAGTATAGTTTTTAACTAGCTTTAGTTAAGATTTAGCGTTTTAATTTTATAATTCTTATATAAGCTTTAGTATAATAAAGGGTTAGTTAGTAAGATAAATAAAGGTTTTCCTATAGATAATGGTATAAATTATAAGGAATTCTATATTCTAAAAGATAATACTAGCTAAACTAGCAAAGGAATTTATTTTTATTATAAAAAAGCTATATTTTTAAAAGTTTAATACTAGCTAAACTAGTAAAGGAATCTATCTTCTTTTAGTATAAATTCTCCCTGTAAGTGTAATAGGAGTTCTATCTCTCCTAAGTAAATCCTTATAAATTTATAGAATAATATATTCTAAGTATAGATATAACCTACTAATTAGTATTAGTATTCCTTAAAATACTAGTAATTCTCTAAGGAATACTAGGTAGATCTAAGACTTAATAATATAACATAGGGTCTAGGAAAATATTTATAAAAAGGTTTAATTTCTATTATAATTAGTGCTATCTAAAGGGGGCTTTTTATAGCTAGTATTAAGGCTACAAAAATGCTATTAGATTCCGCAGTAAAAACTCTACACGCGCGGACCCATCAGAAGAGTCGGATTCCGCGGCTAATGTGGCCGCGAATCCGGCTCTTCCTGGCTGTGCCACGTTGTCATAGAATGCAGCGATTCCAATAATAAGAATTATAAATAATTAAAAAATACTATAGAGTTTAGTAAATTATACCTTAAGGTATAAAATAATATTAAGTAATTTCTTTTTATAAATTATATAGTTCTACTAAGGGGCTATAAATTATATAAAGTAATAAGCTACTAGCTATAGTATACTTATGTAATGGATTCGAGCTGGAGGCTCGGATCCTTAGCAGAGCAGGAGAGGAGCATGTGTGGCGACCCACTATACCTATAGGGCAAACCCTATAAACATATATTATATATAGAATAGGTATATAGTAGAAGGAGATAGTAATTTTCCCTTCCTCCTTATAAATAATAATAACTTTATTAACACTAAATTATAGTTACTATTTAGGCTAGTTTATAATAATTATTATTTATTATAATATTACTTAGAATATTTATTTTTATATAAATAATATAATAAATCCTTAGTATTATAAATAGGTAGCCTAATTAGGTAATATATAGAACTTATATTACCTTTATAAAACTATTGCTTTAATAATAGCTTAGCTTAAAGAACTATACTACTATATAGCTTTAGTAAACTAGGCATTTTATATAAATGCTCTAATATATACTAACTAGAAATAACCTAAGTATAAGCTACTCCTAATAGGGAACCTTTATAATAAAAATAAGGCCTTATTCTAGACTTAGTAAAGCCTTATAGTATATAAGCTAAAGGCTAACTTAGACTTTATTAGTATTAACTATAATAAATAGCTCCTTATCTACTAAAACCTATTATTTAAGATTTAAGTATAAATAGCTTTATTCTTTAAGCTTAATAGTAATTATTAATATATACTAAGCTATTTTTTTAAGTACTTTAATACTATATTTATAGATCCTTACTAAAAGGAATATATAGTTATAAAGTTAAACTAACTTAAATAATGCCTAAATAAATAATTTATAGATTTCTTTATTTATTTTAAATAAAAGTTATACTTTATAAAAAGAAGTATATAGGTAGATATAGTAAAACTTATAAAACTTTAAGTAGGACTTAATAAGTAAATAAGAGATTATTATATTAGCTATAATATTCCTTATTTTAACTACTATACTATAGTTATATAATACTATAGTATTACCTTAGATATTAACTTATACTAAATTAAGGAATATATTAAGGCTTATTACTACCCCTATATTAAGTATAACTAAAATAGTAATATAGCTATAATAAGTATTAATTCTACTAGCTTTCTAAAATTAGGATAGGGTTATAAGCCCTTTAGTAAAGATAAGTTAAATACTAAGTTTAGAGACACTAAGGGTGTAATTTAAGTAACCTAGGTATTATAGGATATTATTAAGGGCTATAAGGCTACCTACTAATGCTTATATTATAGTAATAATAGTTACCTTATCTATATCTATATATAGCTTCTAACTTATTACCTAATAGGGGGACTAAATATTTAAGCTTTAAATACCTTTAATAAAGAGGCGCTAAGTAATAATAATAACTTTAGGTTAGAAAAAAAGAGCTTTACTATATAAGTTTTAGTAGTAAAATATAAGTTAGTAGTATTAACTTATATTATACCTATAATAGTAATAGCTTAAATATTTATAAGGAGATAGAATATTATATAAATAAAGTATTATTCCTCCTTCCCTTTCTATATAATAATTCTAAGTTTATTAATACTTAAGTAAATAGTAGTTATAATAGCTATATTACTATAAGTAAAAGTATAGTTTAAAGGTTAGGCCTTTAATACATTACTTTAGCCTAACTACACACCCTTACTACTGCTATAATAGTTATATAATATAGCTATACTAATGCTTTTTAGTGCTTAAGAATTATATATCTTATTTAATTTAGCGCTAACCTAAATAAATAGTTATTCCCTATAGTAGCCTATATAATCCTAGGCCTTTTATAAGACTATATCCTAAGGGCACTATAATTAGCTTAGAATAATATTATATTATATACTACTAAACGCCTCTTTATTATTTATATATATAATAACTTAGAGATTTACACCTTAGATACTTAAGGGGTAGACTTACTAATAACTACTATTATAGAATTAGTATATACTAAGTTAGCCTACTATATACTTTAGTTAAATAAAGTAAGTAGTATAATATTTACTAGTTTATAGGAGATTAATATTATTCTTATATCTATAGTAGATATAATAGCCTTAGAGAAGGATAAGAATCTTTTCTCTTTACTAAATAAACTAGCTAATTTTAAGAATTTATTTTATTAGGAGAACGCTAGCGCCTTACCTCCTTACTAAGAGTAGGCTAACTACTATATTTACTTATAGTAGAATCCTAATAGCAGCTTACTAAACCTACCCTAGGCGCTATTATATAATATACCCTAGGATTAGCTACTAGAAATATAGAAATAGATTATAAACTTAATAGATAAAGGCTAAATCTAGGCCTCCTCCTTCTTAATAGCTATATTAGTGCTTTTAGTTGAAAAAATAAGTAAGGGCTAGTGTTTTTATATAAACTATAGGGTATTAAATAAGATTATAAACTAAGATTAATACCTATTACTACTTATTAAAGAAACTCTATATTCCCTAGTAAGTATATAATAGTTTATAAAATTAAATATCTATACTATATTCCACTACCTATATATAGCAAAGGGGGATAAGGCTTTAATAGCCTTTTATATATATTTTAGCCTCTTTAAATAGCTTCTCTGCCCCTTTAGCCTAGCTAGGGCACTTATAATGTTTTAATATTATATTAATATAGCCTTAGGGGACGCTCTAAGGGTCTATATAATAGCCTATCTTAATAATATCCTTATTTATACTAGTAGTATATATAAGGATCATATATAGTATAAAAGAGAGATTCTGTCTTACTTATAATAGGCTAGCTTATATTTTAATATTAGTAAGTATATATTCTATATAATAAAGGTAAAATACTTAGGATTTATAGTATAAGCTAGCTATATAGTATATCTAAACCTAGCTAAGGTAGCTATAATTTATAAATAAAAGGCGCTAATATAACTATAAGGGGTGTATAGCTTCTTAAGCTTTATAAACTTTTATTAGGAATTTATAGCTAACTTTTTAGATTTTATTAGGCCCTTACTTAACCTTACTAAAAAGGGGGTTTTATTTATCTTATCCCTAGCATACTAAATAGCATTTTAATGCCTTAAGAATATATTTTTATTAGCTCTAATCTTAGCTTAGTAGGACCTTATATTAAATATAGTAGTTAAGGCTAATTTATTAAAAAAGGCACTTAGGGGTTACCTTTTATAATATAATATAGTAGGTATGCTATAGCTAGTAGCCTATTACTTTATATAACTTATAGCCCCTTAGTAAAACTATATAATTTATAATAAGGAATTACTTAGTATTATCTTATACCTTAAGGTATAATCTACTAAACTCTATAGTGTCTTTTAACTATTTATAATCTTTATTAACTATAAAAACTTAAAATACTTTATAAGCCCTTATAAAATATTAGAATATTAGGTATACTAAGTAGAGACTCTCTTACTTTTTAATTTTTACCTTTACTACTACTTAAGTTCTTAAGTAGTATACCTTAATACACTATCCTACTATAAATAAAATAAGTTAGGAGAACCTATAGAGACCTAGTTATTATTTTATTTAGTATTAGCTATATACTTATTATAACCACCCTATACTTTTCTAACCTCTATATTAGGGTAGGAATAAACCTTAGCTAGTGTCTTCTCTACTAACCCTTTAGGCTATAACTTCTTTATAAATAACTATTTATAAAGCCTTTAAAATTAAAGTATATAAGCTAATTCTATATATTAAGTAAAGATTAAGGCAGTATAATTAAAGGCCTAGAAATTCCTTATTAAAGCAGCTACCTATTAATAAATTAGTAACTCTATAATAAATACTTATAAAGCTTTACTATTTTATAGCTACCTTTAGGCACTATAGTATAAGCCCCTTACTATTATACTAATTTAATAAACCTATAACTTACCCCTAATAGACTACCCTAAGAAGAATATAATCTTTTAGGCTCTTTATTATAACTACTATTAAAAGGGTATATTAATAGATATTATATAGTATATATATAATTACTATTATTATAGGGCTTAAAAGAGCTAGTGCCTATATTAGGGCCTTCTATAGCCTATCCTAGCACTAAATAGGTATTAGTTATAAATATTAGTAAACTTTATAACTAACCTTCCTACTAGCTTTTTAAACACTTTTTAGTTTCTTATAGTTATTATAAACTATTTTTTAAAATATATTTAATTAAAAGCTATAATAAATATAAATACTAAGGTATATACTTAATGCTTTCTAAATTATTAATAGTATTTCTATAAATTCCCTTTAAGTATTATTTTAAACTAAAGCTTAGATTAGGTAAGTAGCTTTTAGTTAATACTTTACTCCTTTATAGGCATTAAGTAGCTCCTCTCTATATCCTATTATCCCTAAACTAATAGTAATACTAAGTATATAAATTAAGAGATTTAAATAGTATTATAGGTTATAGTTTCTTTTACTTAAATAGATTAGCTTATATACTTAGTAGTATACTAGCTTACCCTTAATAATTATATATTATTAGTTACTAGCCTAAGCGCTTATATAGCACTTTATAGATTTAATATTAATTAAATCTAGTATACACTAGCTTCTATATAAAGCTAAATATCCCCTAAGGGATAAGTAGTCTAGTTCCTTAAATATATTTAATAAAAAATAGCACTTATTTAAGCTATTATTAACTTTACTTAATAGTATTAATAAAAGTCTTTTAATTAGTTATATTATTTAGTAAAGTAATACTAGCTGGGGAATAAGGTTTAGCTTAGCTTTTATAATATTTATATACTTTAATTAAGTAAAAAGTTAAATTAAATTATAGCTAAATACACTATACTTAATATTTTAATGCCCCTTACTATTAAACTAAATATTCTAAGTAGTATTTACCCTATCTTTTATATTAATTTAATAAAGTATATAGTAAATAATCTACTCCCTTTCTAGGTTCTACTTACCTCTTAACTAAGCCCTATTTAGCCCTAAAATAATAGTATAAATACACTTTATAAGTACTAAATTAAGTATATCCTAGCTATAAAGAATACTAAAGGCTATAGTAATTACTATAATATATTAATTAAATAAATTACCTATATATAACTAATATAAAAACTACTTAAAAATCTAGAGAATACTAAAGCCCTAGTATAATTTAAATTATAATAAAGTAATATATATTTTAATAATAAACTAATATAAGTATACTATAATTCTTAATTAATACTATATAGTATACTATTAAATATAAATTAAGACCCTACTAAGCCCTATATAGGCTCTATTCTAACTATAATATTCTAATATATTACTACTACCTACCTTTAATTAGAGTAAATAAGGTAGCCTAATAAACCTTCTTCTTTTTTTTCTTTTTTTTATAATACTTAAATAATATAGCTATAATAAGTAAGTTAAGTAAAGGTAAAGGGGGTAACTTTTAGCTAGTAGGAAATATATTAGCCTCTTATAACTTAAGGCTAGAGAAGTTTAAAGGTAGCTTAAAGAAGAGTAATAAGAATAGAGTATACTAAAGAAGAATAAATAATAGTATAATATTAGTAAAGGGTAGTGTAATAGTAGTAAAAGGGGGTGTAATAATAGTAGGTAAAGGTATAGTAGTAGTAAAAGAAAGTATTAATAGCTAGCTAACTTTTCTAAAATAATGCTAAAAGGTAGTAGTATATATAATATTATAAAAAGGGGTAGTATAGGTATATATACCTACTCCTTAAGTTATAGGGGTAAATAAAATAATAAGAAGGGCTAATATAATTAAAGATTAATAAAAAAATCTTAATATATAGGTATTAACTACTTAACTTAGTACTATACTTTAAATAACTAAGTATTAGTATAGTTAATACTAATTTTTAATAAATAAATTATAATAAAATTAATAGTAATAATAGGTAGGGGATATATAGGCATCTTATTAATAGTAGCTTAGGATTATTTTAGTAGCTAAAAGAAAGGTATAAATAAGAAACTAATAATAATAGTAGGTATAGTATACTTCTTAATAGTATATAAAGTAGCAGTAAAATAGTTATATAATGCCTTAAAAGGCTTATTTAATATAACCTTCTTCCCCTTACTATTAAGGGCATTATAAATAAGGAAATAAAGTACCTTTATAGCCTTATTATAATAAATAGCTACTATAATCTTATAAGTAAGGCAGTAGAGGGTAGGACTCTAAGTAAATATAGTAGTATTATATATATAAGTTGCCTTTCTCCTTTAATACTCCTTATAGGAGTATTAGGAGCCTAGGGTATATAAGAATAGTCTATTATTTACTATATATATAAGATAGAATAAATACTAAATATTTAGCTAGTTAAGATTAATAAGAGTAAATAACTTATCCTTAAAGTTACCTTTAACCTTATAGTAGCCTAAGATATAGTAGTTCTTTAAAGGTAAAGAAAGGGGAGGTAAAGCATTAATAGTAGTAAATATAATCTTATTATACTTAGTTTTAGTAAAATAGAGTAGTAGGGATAAAGAGCTTACTATTTAGATTTAATAAATAATAGTAAAGGATCCTTTATTAGGTATTAATAAATAAATATAAGGAAAGTATAGGTATTAATAAAGAATAAATAGGAAGTAATAGGTATTTATATAAAAGACTTAAGGTATATAAGATTTTAATAGAGAGAATAATAGTAGAATTATATTTATAAGTATAAAGAGAGCTAAATTAAAGATTTATAGTTAGTGTTTTAGGTATAATTAGCTAGCTAATTTAGAATTTTAGGATTTTTATTTTAGGTTTATTTTTATTAACCTTAAGCACTAAAGTATAACTAGCTAGGATAAATAGCTCTGCTAAAAGTATTATATTATAAACACTTAAGTATTATTATTATATTCTATTTACTTACTAACTATTTAATAGCTAGAGGGTAGTAGAGTAGGGGGCTATATAATAAATTTAAGCTAAAGGCTTAGATCCTTAGTAGAGTAGGAGAGGAGTATATATAGCAACCTACTATACCTATAGGGCAAACCCTATAAACACATATTATATATAGAATAGGCATTTAGTAGAGGGAGATAGTAGTCTTCCCTTCCTCCTTATAGATAATAATAACTTCATTGACACTAGATTGCAGTCGCCATCTAGGCTAGTCCATAACAACTTACTATATTATATTATAAAAGATAACCCTAAGTGTTTCTTTTCATACATAGCCTTAAGTACTATATTTAATATAAAGTCCTACTAAGCTAGAATTAAAGCTTCCAAGAATATATCCTTAAGGCATTAAAATACTATTTAATATATTAAAAACTAAATAAATAAAACCACTTTTTTAGTAAGGTTAAGTAAGGGCTTAATAAGATTTAAAAAGGTAGCTATAAATTCTTAGTAAAAGTTTATAAAGCCTAAGAAGCTATATATACCTCATAGCTATATTAATACCTTTTACTTATAAATTATAGCTATTTAAGCTAGGTTTAGCTATACTATATTGCTAGCTTAGGATATAAATCCTAGGTATTTTACCTTTATTATATAGAATATATACTTATTAATATTAAAATATAAGCTAGCTTATTATAAGTAAAAGAGAATCTTCTTTCTATACTTTATATCCTCCTTATATATACTATTAGTATAAATAAAGATATTAATACAATAAGCTATTAAATAGACTTCTAGAGTATTCTTTAAGGCTTTATTAATATAATATTAAAACGTTATAAATGCTTTAGCTAAGCTAAAGGGGTAGATAAGCTATTTAAAAAAGCGAAAATCTATATAAAAAGCTATTGAAGCCTTATCCCCCTTTATTATATATAAGTAGTAAAATATAATATAAATATCTAATTTTATAAACTATTATACACTTATTAAAAAATATAGAATTTCCTTAATAAGTAATAATAAGTATTAATTTTAATCTATAATTTTATTTAATATTTTACAGTTTATATAAAAACACTAGCCTTTACTTACTTTTTTAACTAAAAGTATTAATATAGCTATTAAAAAAAAGGAACCTTAAATCTAGCTTTTATTTATTAGGTTTATAATTTATTTCTATATTTTTAGAAATTAATCTTAAGGTATATTATATAGTAGCGCTTAGGGTAGGTTTAGTAAGCTACTATTAGAATTATATTATAAATAAATATAATAGTTAGCTTATTCTTAATAAGAAGGTAAGGTATTAGTATTTTTTTAATAAAATAAATCCTTAAAATTAGCTAGTTTATTTAATAAAAAAGAAAGGTTTTTATTCTTCTATAAAGCTATTAGGTTTATTATAAATATAAGAATAATATTAATTTCCTATAAACTAATAAATATAATACTATTTACTTTATTTAATTAAAGTATATAGTAAGCGAACTTAATATATATTAATTTTATAATGATAGTTATTAGTAAGTTTACCACTTAGGTATTTAAGGTATAAATCTCTAAGTTACTATATAAATAAATAATAATAAGGCATTTAGTACTATATAATATAATAATATTTTAGGCTATTTATAGTGCCCTTAGAATATAGTTTTATGAAAAGCCTAGGATCATATAGGCTACTATAGAAAATAACTATTTATTTAGGTTAGTATTAAATTAAATAAAATATATAATTTTTAAGTATTAAAAAGTATTACTATAGCTATATTATATAACTATTATAATAATAGTAAGAATATATAGTTAAGCTAGAATAATATACTAAAGGCTTAGCCTTTAAACTATATTTTTACTTATAATAGTATAGCTATTATAACTATTATTTACTTAAG
Source organism: Claviceps pusilla (assembly GCA_018360225.1). Taxonomy (NCBI): domain Eukaryota; kingdom Fungi; phylum Ascomycota; class Sordariomycetes; order Hypocreales; family Clavicipitaceae; genus Claviceps; species Claviceps pusilla. Next base: position 8,009 of record SRPW01000007.1, on the reverse strand, counting down.
TATTAATAAACTTAAAACTATTATATAAAAAAAAGAAGAAATAATGCTTTCTTTATATAATATTTTATCTCTTTATATATATTTAAGCTATTACTATTATAGGTATAATAGAAGCTAATACTACTAACTTATATTCTATTATTAAAACTTATATAATAAAGCTTTTTTTTAACTTAAAGTTATTATTATTACTTAATGCCTTTTTATTAAAGGTATTTAAGGCTTTAATATTTAGTTTCTTTATTAAGTAATAAATAAAAAGCTATATATAACTCTAAATTAAGTAACTATTATTATTATAATATAAACACTAGTAGGTAGCTTTATAGTGCTTAATAATATTCTATAATACCTAAGTTACTTAAATTATACCTTTAGTGTCTTTCAACTTAATACTTAGCTCATTTTTATTAAAAAACTTATAACTTTATTTAGATTCTAAAAAGCTAGTAAAATTAATACTTATTATACTTATATTACTATTTTAGTTATACTTAAAGTAAAGGTAGTAATAAGCTTTAATATATTCCTTAATTTAGTATAAGTTAATATTTAAAGTAATATTATAATATTATATAACTATAGTATAATAATTAAAATAAAAAATATTATAGCTTATATAGTAATCCCTTATTTACTTATTAAGTTTTCCTTAAAGCTTTATAAGTTTTATTATATTTATTTATATACTTTCCTTTATAAAGTATAACTTTTATTTAAAGTAAATAAAGAAATCAATAAATTATTTATTTAAGTATTATTTAAGGTAATTTAACTTTATAACTATATATTTCTTTTTATAAAGGTTTATAAATATAGTATTAAGGTACTTAAGAAAATAGCTTAGTATATATTAATAATTACTATTAAGCTTAAAAAATTAAGCTATTTATACCTAAATCTTAAGTAATAAGTTTTAATAAATAAGAAACTATTTATTATAGTTAGTATTAATAAAGTTTAAGTTAGCCTTTAACTTATATATTATAAAGCTTTACTAAGCTAAAAATAAAGCCCTATTTTTATTATAAAGGCTCTTTATTAAAAGTAGCTTATACTTAAGTTAGTTTTAGTTAGTATATATTAAAGTATTTATATAGAATACTTAGTTTACTAAGGCTATATAGTTATATAATTCCTTAAGCTAAGCTACTATTAAAGTATTAGTCTTATAGAAATAGTATAAGTTTTATATATTACTTAATTAGGCTATTTATTTATAATACTAAGGATTTATTATATTATATGTATAATAATAAATATTATAAATACTATTATAATAAATAATAATTATTAAAAATTAGCTAAATAGTAACTATAATTTAATATTAATAAAGTTATTATTCTTTATAAAAAAAAAGGAAAGACTATTATTTCTCTTTACTATATACCCATTGTATATATAATATATATTTATAGGGTTTACCCTATAGGTATAGTAGGTTGCCTTATATGCTCCTCTCCTGCTCCGCTAAGGATCCCAGCCTCTAGCTCGAATCTATTACATATATAATATATAGTAATATAGCTAAACTTATAGTAATTATAGTGTTACTTAAAGTAAAGAGTATTATTATAACGTTTTGCTTTAAAGATTTCTACTTTAAAAATAACTTTAACTTAATATAAGTAGTTAGCTAACTTAACTCTATTTGCTTTAATAATTAAAGGGATATATAAGGAGGTTCTATAGTTATTACTTGGATAATATTATTACTATTAAAGGCTATAAAGGTTTAAATAATATTATTATAAAACTTATTTTATATATAAAAGATAAAAAAGCTAAAAATAATAATACTAAAGATATATTAACTTAGGGTTACCTTTAAGCTAAATATAGTTTATATTTAAAAGAAATTATTAATATAATGTTACGTGCTGGATGTCACACGTAAATTAGGGGTACTCACACAATAGGTGTGGTACGTTATGAAGTTATAAAGAGAAGGAACACTTAAGTCATAGGTAGGTAGTTAAGTGTATATATAGTTAAAGTTATTTTGCTTTAGCTAAACGTAGTGGAAACCCCCTTTTATAAGGTAGGTTCTGCCTCTAGGAATAAACTATAATAAGCCCCCCCTTTATAGAAGAAAATATAGCTTATTCTAAGCTATATAAATTAAGAAAAAAAAGAAAAAAAAAGGAAAGAAAGTAAATCTATAGTAATTTACCTATAAAGTTAAGAAATTAAAAGAAAAAAGAAATAAGCTATAGAAGTCTATATACAGCTAGGTTATAAACTAACCTATAGAAGTTATATAAATAAGGAAAGGGAATATAGGTAAGTAAGTTAGTATAAATATTTATATCCCCTATAGAACTATTAAACCCTCTAAGGTTTACCTTTAGTTTATTACTATATTCTATACTATTACTACTCACTTCTATTACCTATAAATATATTACTATTACTAAGGGACTTAGTGCTACTAGCCTTATTAGCCCTAGAGTTATTAAGGTCTATAGTATAGCTTTAGTATACTATTATAAAGTAAATATCTCTAGCTAAGAAGCATTAAACTATAGGGTTAACTAAGACTCTTTAAAAAATCTCCTACCCTTAGTAGTTAGCTATAGTATTAAAGATATAAATATTAAAGGTTATTACTATAGCCTTAGCTTCTTTCTAATATTAAGCAAACCCTATATTATTATAAAAATATACTATACTAAGGTTAAGCTTTTACTTAGTTTTATTATTACCTATATTATATTAATTCTTTTAAGTATTATTAGTATAAACATTATAGGTTATCTTATTAGCTAGTATTTAAATATAGGTAGTAAGTATTTAGACTTTTTTAGTGCTAATATAAAGAACCTTATAATATATACTACTAAGATATAAGTAATGCCTAATAAAGATACTAGTATAGTTTCCTACTAGTTTATAATAAGTAAGGGGAATATATTTAGTATTAAAATAGTTATAGGTCTTAGTAAGATAAATAAAGAAATTAATAAGCTACTAGGCTTATAGGATTTTAAAGAGAATAATTCTATCTTCAAGGTTTATTATATCCTTAATACTACTTTTACTATAAATTTAAAGGTTTTACTTAATAAAAGTTTTATTAATTTAAATAGTAATAATTAAAGGGAGCTAAATAAAAGTATTTATATTAAGTTCTATAATATAGCAAATAAAAGCTATATTTAGCTTTAGTAAGCTATTATTTATTAGGAGGCAGTATAATTTATAGATTTTATCAAGTAGGAAGGTCCTATAGAAACTACCTTTAATAAGGTCCTTAGTAGTTATAATATAATATAATTTAAAAATAAAGGGTTTTCTTATTTATTTTACATTACCTATAGTATTAACACTATAGTAAGCCTTAAAATATATATTACTTAGCTTAATAAAGAGATTAAGTGTCTCTTTATAGTCTTAATTAATTTCCTTCCTAGTAAAAAGAGTCTTTTAAAGTAGTATTAGTATTATTTAGCTAGGTATTATAGTTTTAGTATTAAAACTAAGGAAATCCTATATAGCTATATAAAGAAAATAATAGTTTTATAGAGAAAAGTAGCTATAAAAGGGATAGTAAGAAGTATAGTAAAGTATAGGGAAATGCTAATAATAGTAATAAAGAAAATAGAGAGAGCAACTTATAATAAGAAGGTAATAATATTATTAATTAAAAGGAGGTTATAAAAGAGTTATAGTAAGGTAAGTTTTTTTATACTTAGTAGTATACTTAAGCGGCTAGGCTATAGCCCTAGCTAAGTAAATAAAGACCCTTAAATATTATTATATTCTATAACCTAAGGTAAGTGCTAGTATAGGTAAGGTTTTCTATATAAATAAAGACATAGTTTTCATAGCTTAAAGTTAAAAACACTTACATGCTTTATTCACTACTGCTATTATCTAAATATAGGTAAAATCCTATAGGGATTTCGCATTCCTAGCAGTAGATATTATAAATCTTAAACACTCCTACTAAACTATTGTATTTCCTGCTAACTCTATCCTCTTGTTACATCTAGAAGGAGCTGATATGTATTAATGATCTATCTAGGAATGCTCACACTACACAAAATGTATAGTATGGGCATATCTGGCTAGATACCTAATATATGAGGCTAGACTAGGGCATTATAGTCTGTAGGGTCTAAAGAGCTTAGGCTAAGAGGAACCTAGGGATTTTGCAATATATAACACTACCCCTATAGCTAAATAACTAGCCTATACTAAATATATATAATATTTAATTATAAAGGAGTAGGATATAGAAAATATTAGATGCATTAAAGTGTTTAAAGGAATTTATATATAAAAGGTTAGGCTTTTAGTAAGGTTAATAAGTTATAACTAAAGTTAATATATAAGCAGTAAAAAATATATAGAAAAGGCATAGAAAAGAGAAAAAAAAAAGATATTAAAGCGTAATTAGTAATTTCTATAGAAAGCAAGTTTAGACTTTAAGGTTATTTAAAGTATATATATAAAGTTACTATATTTTTTATACTTAAGGCCTTTAGTAAAGCTATTTATAATTATTTAATTAGTGCTAACCTACTTAAGGCAAAAGAGGCTATTGTAAGCTTTCTATATAATCTATTTATATTATAAATTAATATGCCTTATATAGCTATAATACTTCTTATTTAGTATATTTGCCTTAGCATTCTAACTATTAATAAATAGTAATAATAAGTAAACTTAACAAATTTAAAGTCTTTAATTAGCTAAGAGACCTAGGTTATAAAGAGCGCTATAAGTATAAGATTAAGGAATTTAGCTTCTATAATACTTAATATAACTATAGATTATTACTTTAAAGCCTAAAGAATAGCACTACTATTAATTAGTATAATATAACTAGCTATAAAGCGCCTTATATTAAGGTTATTACTATAAGAGGCATTACTATAGCTATAGACTTAGAAAGAGTATTTAATAGTGCTATTATTAAGGATACTACTAAGAAGAATCCCTAAATCCTTTATTCCTTAAAGATATCTCTAAAGGTGCTTCTTTAAATTTATATAAATCTACTTTAGAGCTAGATTTGCTATACTAAGCTTATTTACTATATATATAATATTAGGTCTTATATATATTAAAAGCTAGTTAAAGCAACTAATTTTACATTATTAGTCTTTAAGAATTCTAACTATTAAGAGGTCTTTCTAATTAGAAGGAATCTTAACCTTAGGTAGCTAGGGTATATAAGTAGGGATTAGGCTTAAAGTATTATACTATTAAAAAATAAAATTAATATACTTCTCCTAATAAAGTAAAATAGTTTAATAGTTACAATTCTATTTAAATTATATACCTAGGAATATCTAGACTATCCCTAGGCACTTAAGCTTATATTATAATTCTAGTATACTAAGTATAGAGTCTATAATAGTATTTAAGGAAGCTACTATAATAATATTATTAATATAAAAAAGAAGAAAAACAAAGTTATTATAAGTAAAAATATATAACTTACTAAAAAAGTGCTAAAAGCTATGCTTAAAAAGCTTAGTAAAAATATTATTAAGCTACTAAAAAGGGGATATTAAAAGACTATAGAGTATATAATTAAGGCAGCACACTTATCCTAATATATCCTTATAGCTATAAAGCTGCCTTATAAAGACCTTAGTGTTAGCCTCTACATTTAGAAAGGCATTAACTATATTACACTACTACTACTTAAGGTTAAGGATAGTAATAATTATATAAAAAACATATAGAGAAACTAGGTATATTACTATAGTATAGAGGTCTTAAGCATTAAAGACTTTAGAGTATTAGTTGCTATAAATAACTTAGCAAGCCTTTAAAAAAGGTAGTTTATTAATAGAATATTTAATAGTATAAACCCATGTTATGCCCGATTCGATGTGTGTGGAAATTCCGATCTAAATATCACATGCACCCTTATTCCGATTTATTACCTAATCGGAGAAGAGTGATTATTAGAATAAATTAGATATCTATGCATTAGTAGCGTATTATAGGAAGGAAGGTATTAGGGAATAGGGAATATTCCTTTAGGATTTAATAGGGAATTATTTTAAGGAAAAGAAAAGAAAGATAAGTCTTAGTTTAGTAATACTACTAGTCCTACCTTTAATTTAAAAGGGAATTTGGATTATATTCACTCTACCTAATTGCCCCTAATTTCTATATAACTAGTATAACATTTTAAGACTTCTATTAAGTAATTACCTAAAAGCTAATATAGTTAGAATATTCTAAATATAAACCTATAGTTAGAGAGAATCCTTATTATAAAAATAAAATCTAACTAAGGAATACACTAAAATAGAGACTATATCTAAGGAATAAGTAATTTAATAATAAATTTAATAGTTAGAGGAGATTTAACGTTTATATATATATAAATAGGAATTAAAAGATACTTTATTAAATTAATTAGGAACTAAATATTATTCCTATTATCCTTATTATTTATTAGATAATTTATACTTTAGTAGCGATAAAGAGGTATAAGTTAGCAATATTACTAAATTAGAACTAAATACTACTCTATAGAAGTAGGAAGATTAAATTAATAACTTATATTAAGCTATTAATAGCGTATTAAAATAGTATTAATAAGCTTATTAAAAGATTATTCTTACTTATAACTATATAGAACTTAATTATTACTTATATTAGGACTAATTTATAGAAAAAGATTTAGAGAAAAAGAAATTATAAAAGAATAATTAAGAAGGATTCCTAGAATAGACTTTAACCTTAATTAAGGATTCTAGGAATAGAGAGGTTAAATTAGCATAATAACTAGAATTTACTAAATAGAGAGAGGGACAATCTCTAAGAGATTTTTATATTTATCTTAACTTACTTAAGAAGTATTTCCCTAGAGAAAATAAGCAATAAAGGGCCTTATAATTCTTTATAAAACTAAGAGAATCCCTCTGTTATTATATTAGGATGCTTACTCTAGAAATCCTAGAGACTTAAAAAGAAGTTATAGAATTAGCTACCTAATATTAGGAAGCCTTTAAATTTAGAAATTAATAAAAAAAAGAAGCTAAATCCATACTTCTAGGCAGTTTTAATCTAAAGAGACCTTAAACTAGTTATTTTAGGAAAAAATAGGATTTAAAAAAAGCTGCTACTTCTTAAAATAAATTTATTAGGAATAATTAGAAATCCTACTAGAATAATAATTAAAAAGTTACTTATTATAGGTATAGTAAAGAGGGACACATTAAACTCTAATATTTAAAAAGACTTAATCCCACTAAAGTTACTAATACTAAGATAAAGAAAGAAAATTTAGAAAAGAAAAATAATAAGGGAAAAGGGGAGAGGTTAAGCATAACACCTAATGCTTAACTAACTACTCTCTAAGGGTATTATTATATTTTAAGATAAATACTACTCTATAGGGTAGAAAATCAAAAGCAATATATATAAACCTAGATACTTATACTAAGGCTAATATTATTAGCCTTATATTAGTAAAGAAATAGGGGTTAAAATAAATCTAAGGTACTCTTATTTTAATTATAGCTATTAATAGCTAACCTATTTCTAGTTCTAATATATAGGCTTTGCCTTTATACTTAGTTAATTTACATAGAACATAATAAACTGTTACTTAGTATTATATAGGAATTAAATTATAAGAAAATATAGTTCTACTAGGAATGCCTATATTAGAAGATTTAGATATATTTCTTTAACTAACTATGCGTATATAGTGGTTTAACTTAAACCCTAATAAATTAATATTATTAGACGCTAAATATTTCTATAGGGAAGTAGCTTAATTACTTTATATATATGCCTTAGTTATAAATTAAGAACCTTTACTATTTAAACTAGAAAACAATAATATTTAAACCTTATTTACAATCCTTAAGAAACTTAAAGATTATAAATAGGTATTTTAAATTAAACTAGTAAAAAATTTACCTATTTATTAAAATATAGATTATACTATTAATCTTAAACTAGGAAAATCTCTACTATATAAACCTATTTACCTATTATCCCTAGCTAAACTTAAAGCATTATAAGCTTA
>SRPW01000006.1:0-106983 GCA_018360225.1 Claviceps pusilla | reverse complement strand
GTATATAAGCTAAAGGCTAACTTAGACTTTATTAGTACTAACTATAATAAATAGTTCCTTATTTACTAAAACCTATTACCTAAGATTTAGGCATAGGTAGCCCTATTCTTTAAGCTTAGTAGCAATTATTAGTATATACTAAGCTATTTTCTTAAGTACCTTAATACTATATTTATAAACCCTTACTAAGAGGAATGCATAGTTATAGAGTTAGACTAACTTAAATAATGCCTAAATAAATAATTTATAGATTTCTTTATTTATTTTAAATAAAAGTTATGCCTTATAGGGGGAAGTATATAAGTAAATGCAGTGAAACTTATAAGACTCTAAGTAAGACTTAATAAGTAAATAAGAGATTACTATATTAGCTATAACATTCCCCACTCTAACTACTATACTATAGTTACTTAATACTGCAGTATTGCCTTAGATATTAACTTATACTAGATTAAGGAATGCGTTAAAGCTTATTATTACCCCTACACTAAACGCAACTAGGATAGCAATATAGCTATAATAGGCATTAATTCCACTAGCTTTTTAGATTTAGAATAAGGTTATAAGTCCTCTAGTAAGGGGAAGCTAGGTAGGAAACCTATAGACGCTAAGGGCGTAATCTAGGTAACCTAGGTATTGTAGAATATTATTAAGCGCTGTAAGGCTGCCTATTAATGCTTATATTATAGCAGTAATAGTTACCTTATATAAGGTTATATATAACTTCCTACCTATTGCCTAATAGGGGGCATAAATATTAGGGCCCTAAATATATTTAATAAGGAGGCGCTAAGTAATAAAGGCAACTCTAACTTAGAAAAAGACAGCCCTACTATGTAAGTCTTAGTAGTAGAATATATATTAGTAGTATTAGCTTATACTATACCTATAATAGCAATAGCTGAAATATTTATAGGGAAATAGAATATTATATAAAGGAAGCACTATTCCTCCTTCCCTTTCTATATAATAGTTCTAAGTTTATTAATACCTAAGTGAATAGTAGTTATAATAGCTATGCTACTATAAGTAAAAGTATAGTTTAAAGATTAGGCCTTTAATGTATTACCTTAAGCTAACTATATACCCTAACTACTGCTATAATAGTTATATAACGCAGCTATGCTAACGCCTCCTAGCGCCTAAGGATCACCTATTTAGTCTATTTTAGCGCTAACTTAAATAGCTAGTTATTCCCTATAGTAGCCTATGTAATTCTAGGTCTTTTATAAGACTATATCCTAGGGGCGCCTTAAATAGCCTAGAATAATATTGCATTATATACTACTAAATGCCTCCTTATTATTTATATATAGGGTAACCTTAAGATTTATGCCTTAGATGCCTAAGAGACAGCCTTACTAATAACTGCTATTATAGGATTAGTATATATAGGGTTAGTTTGCTAGGCACTATAGTTAGGTAAGGTAAGCAGTGTTATATTTACTAGCCTATAGGAGATTAATATTATCCTTATGTTTATAGTAAACCTAGTTTCCTTAAAAGAGAATAAGGACCTCTCCTCTTTACTAAGTAAACTAGCTAACTTTAAGGATTTATTTTACTAGGAGAACGCTAGCGCCTTACCTCCTTATTATAGGCAGGCTAATTACTATATTTAATTATAATAGAATCCTAATAGTAGCTTACTAAACTTACCTTAGGCGCTGCTTTATAATATACCCTAGAACTAGTTACTAGAAATATAGAAATAGATTATAAACCTTATAGATAAGGGCTAGATTTAAGCTTCCTTCTCCTCTATAGCAGCGCCTATACTCTTAGTTAAGAAAGTAGGTAGAGGTTAGCATTTTTATATAGACTATTAGGCATTAAATAAGATTATAAACTAAGATTATTACTTACTACTACTTATTAAGGAGACTTTATATTCCCTAGCTAGCGCCTAATAGTTTATAAAATTAGATATCTACGCTGCCTTCCACTACCTATACATTGCTAAGGGGGATAAGGCTCTAATAGCCTTCTATATATATTTTAGTCTTTTTAAATAGCTTATCTACCCCTTTAGCCTAGCTAGTATACCTATAACGTTTTAATGCTATATTAATAGAGTATTAAAGGACACTCTAGGGGCCTACACTATAGCTTACCTTAATAATATTTTTATTTACACTAGCAGCACATATAAGAAGTATATAAATTACACTAAAGAGATCCTTTTATGCCTTTAATAGGCTAGCCTATATTTTAATATTAATAAGTATACCTTTAGTATAACTAAGGTAAAGTACCTAGGGTTTATAGTCTAAGCTAGCTGCGTAGTGTAGCTAGACCTAGCTAAGGTAGCCGCTATCTAGGAGTAGGAGGCGCTAATATAGCTATAAGGTATACGTAGCTTTCTAGGCTTTACAAACTTTTATTAGAAGTTTATTACTAACTTTTTAGATTTTATTAAGCCCCTACTTAACCTTACTAAGAAAGGCATCCTATTTATTTAGTCCCTAGCTTACTAAACAGCCTTCTAGCGCCTTAAGGATACGTTCTCTTTAGCCCTTATTCTAGCCTAATAGGATTCTACCTTAGACATAGTAGTTAAGGCTAATGCATTAGGAGAGGCAATTAAAGGTTGCCTTTTATAATATAACACAATAAGTATGCTATAACCTATAGCCTACTACTCTGCCTAACTTATAGCCCCTTAATAGAACTATATAATTTATAATAAGGAATTGCTTAGTATTATCTTATGCCTTAAGGCATAGTCTGCTAAGCTTTACAGTGTCTTTTAGCTATTTATAATTCTTACTAACTATAAAAACTTAAAATACTTTACTAGCCCTTAAGAAATATTAGAACAATAAGTATACTAGGCAAAAACCCTCTCCCTTTTTAATTTTTACCTTTACTACTACCTAGGCTCCTAGGTAGCGCGCCCTAATACACTATTTTACTATAAATAAAATAAATTAGGGGAACCTATAGTGACATATCCTTTACTCTGCCCAGTATTAGTTGCATGCCTATTATAGCTACTCTATGCTACCTTAGCCTTATTACTAAAGTAGGATTAGACCCTAATTAGCATTACTATAGCTAACCTATAGGGCTATAACTTTTTTACTAATAACTATCTCTAAAGCCTTTAGGACTAAGGTATTTAAGCTAACTTAATATACTAAGTAAAGGTTAAAGCAGTATATTTAGAGGCCTAAGGATTTCCTACTAAGGCAGCTATATATTAGTAGGTTAGCAACTATATAGTTAATGCCTATAGGGCTTTATTGTTTTGCAGCTGCCTTTAGGTCCTATAGTATAAGCCCCTTACTACTATGCTAATCTAATAGACCTATAATTCACCACTATTAGGTCACCTAGGGAAGAATATAACCTTTTAGGCTCTCTATTATAATTACTACTAGGAGGGTATGTTAATAAATATTATGCAATATATATGTAATTACTATTACTATAGAGCTTATAAGAGCTAGCGCCTTTATTAGGGCTTTCTATAGCCTATCCTAGCGCTAAATAGGTACTAGTTATAAATATTAGTAGATTTTATAACCAACCTCCTAGCTAACTCTTTAGATACCCCTTAATTTCTTATAGTTATTATAGACTGCCTTTTTAAATATATTTAGTTAGAGGCTATAATAAGTATAAGCGCTAAAGCATATGCTTAATATTTCCTAGACTATTAGTAGCACTTTTATAAATTCCCCTTAAGTATTATCTTAGACTATAGCTTAGACTAGGTAAGCGGTTTTTAGTTAATACTTTACTCCCTTATAGGTACTAAATAGCTTCTCTTTATATTATATTACCCTTAAACTAATAGTAGTACTAAGCATATAAATTAAGAGGTTTAGGCAGTACTATAGGTTATAGTTTCTTTTACTTAAATAGATTAGCCTATACATTTAGTAGCTTACTAGCTTACCCTTAATAACTATAACTTATTAGTTACTAGCCTAAGTATATATATAGCCCTTTATAGGTTTAATATTAACCTAATATAGTATACACTAGCTCCTATATAAAGCTAGACATCCCCTAAGGGGCAGGCAGTCTAGTTCCTTAAGCATATTAAGCAAAGAATAGCGCTAGCTTAGGCCACTATTAACTTTACTTAATAATATTAATAAGAGTCCTTTAACTAATTATATTACTTAGCGAAATAGTACTAGCCTAGTAATAAAGTTTAGCTTAGCCTTTAGAATATTTATATACTTTACCTAAGTAAGAAGTTAAACTAGGTTATAGCTAAATATACTATACTTAATATCCCTACCCCCTTAACTATTAAACTAAATATCTTAGAGGGTATTTACTTAGTCTTTTATATTAATTTAATAAAGCATATAGTAAATAATCCCCTCCCTTCTTAAGTCTTACTTAATTTCTAACTAAGCCCTATCTAGCCTTAAGATAACGGCGTAGATACGCCTTATAAATACTAGGTTAAGTCTATCCTAGCCGTAAAAAATGCTAGAGAATGCAGTAGCTACTGCAATATATTAGTTAAATAGGTTAGTTATATATAGCTAATATAGAAGCTGCTTAAGAACCTAGAGAATACTAAGGCATTAGTATAATTTAAATTATAATAAGGAGATATATATTTTAATAATAGTTCTAAAGGAGTGCGCTATAATTCTTAATTAACACTATATAGTATATTATTTAATATAAACTCTAATACTACTAAGCTCTAAATAGGCTTTAAGCTAATAATAATAGTCCTATACTTTACTCCTACTTACCCCTAAGTAGAGTAAACTAAGTAATAGAATTAACCCTTCTCTTTTTTTTCTTCTTTTTCTTATAATACTTAAATAATATAATTATAAAAGGTAAGCTAAAAGGGGGTAGGGAGGGCAACTTCTAGCTAGTAGGAGATAAGTTAAGCCCTAGTAGCTTAGAACTAGAGAAACCCTTAGGTAGCCTAAACCTATATAATATAAATATTAAAAGTATATTAGTAGTAGGTAATAGTGTATTATTAATAAGAGAGAGCGTAATAGTAGCGGTAGGAGTTATAGTAGCAGTAGGTAGTATAGTAGTAGTAGTAGGTAATATAGTAGCAGTAGGTAGCGTAGTAGCAGCAAAAGGGAGCGGCACTTATTATTAAGGTTCTCTAAATAGGAGGCTTAAGGGTAGCTATATAGCAAATAAAGCATCTATAGTAAGGCCTAGTAATATAGGAGAAGGCGGCATTAGTATACGCACCTACTCCTCTAGATGCAGCAGTGGACAAAACAGTAAGGTAGACTAGTATAACTAAAGATAGGTAAATAAATCGTAATGCATAGGCGTTAATTGCTTAACCTAGCGCTGCACCTTAGATAACTAGGCATTAGCGCAGTTAATACTAATCTCTAATAAGTAAATAGTAGCTAAATTAATAGTAGGAGTAGGTAAGGGATGTATTAGTATCTTATTAATAGTAAATTAGGATTATTCTAGTAGCTAGGAGGAAAATATAAGTAAGAAACTAATAGTAATAGTAGGTATAGTATATTTCTTAATAGTATATAGAGTAGTAGTAAAATAGTTATATAGCACCTTAAAAGGCTTATTTAATATAACCTTCTTTCCCTTACTATTAGGGGTATTGTAAGTAAGGAGATAAGGCACCTTTATAGCCTTACTATAATAGATAGCCGCTATAATCTTATAAGTAAGGCAGTAAAGGGTAGGACTCTAGGTAAATATAGTAGTATTATATATATAAGTTGCCTTTCTCCTTTAACACTCCTTATAGAAGTGCTAGGGGCCTAGGGTGTATAAAAATAGTCTATTATTCGCTGTATATATAAGACAGAATAGACACTAAATATCTAGCTAGTTAAGATTAATAGGGGCAAATAACTTATCCTTAGAGTTGCCTTTAACCTTATAGTAGCCTAAAATATAGTAGCTATTTAGAGGGAGAGGAGGGGAAGGCAGAGCATTAGCAGTAGTAAATATAATCTTACTATATTTAGTTTTAATAAAATAGGGCAGTAAGAATAGAAGAGCTTACTATTTAAATCTAATAAGTAATAATAGGGGATCCCTTATAGGTATTAATAAATAAGCATAAGGATAGTATAGGTATTAATAAAGAATAGGTAGGAAGCAATAGGCATCTATATAGAAGACTTAAAGTATATAAGATTTTAATAAAGAGGATAATAGTAGAATTATATCTATAAGTATAGAAGAAGCGGATTAGGATTTATAGTTAGTGTCTTAGGTATAATTAGCTAGCTAATCTAGGATTTTAGGGATTTCTATTTTAGGTTTATTTTTATTAACCCTAGGCGCTAAAGCGTAACTAGCTAAGACAAATAGCTTTACTTAGAGTATTATATTATAGACACTTAAGTGTTATTATTGCATTCTATCTGCTTATTAACTGTTTAATGGCTAGAGGGCAGCGGAGTAAGGGGCTATGTAATAGATTTAAGCTAAAGGCTTGGATCCTTAGCGTAGCAGGAGAGGAGCATGTGCGGCGACCTACTGTACCTATAGGGCAAACCCTATAAACATATATTATATATAGAATAGGCACGTAGTGGAGGGAGATAGTAGCCTTTCCTTCCTCCTTATAGATAATAATAACTTCATTAACACTAGATTGCAGTCGCCATTTAGGCTAGTCCATAACAGTTTTATATAAACTAATATAGTTAGCCTAGTTATAGGTAAGGTTAGAGTATTAGAAGCTTTAAATAATAAGGGGAAGTCTTAGCCTTAGTAGAGAGAAATATATTCTTAAGTTATTAATTTATATATTTAAGTAACTTAAAAAGAGAAAGGGGAATTAAAGGTTAAATTCTTTTAATAAATAAAACCCTATTTTCTTATAGAAAGTCTTAAAAGCTGCTTTAAAGATATATACTTATTTTTTAAAAGTAGGAGATATTTTAGTTTTAAAAGTCTTCCTAAAAGTTATTAATAAGCTCTTTTTTAGTTTACTTTTATAACTTATAGTAGTTAATTATATATATAATTTAATTATTAAAGACTAGTGTTATGATATTACTAAGGTTAGGGTTTTTATAGGCTTCTTTCTATTTTAATAAAATAATACTATTAAATAGGTAAAGTTACTTTAAAAGAGAGTTATTTAATAAGTAAACTAAGCTAGTAATTAATAGTGCTTTATTATTATTATAAGCCCTTTTCTATATTTCTTATTAAATAGTATTATTAGAAGTTAGTAAAGCTATAGTTATTTCTTTAGTAGCTTTAGTAGCTAAATCTTTAAAGGTAACTCTTTTATTTATTTTTAAGGGAGGGTTTTACCTTTAAAATATAGTTTTTTATAATAAATAAGATAGATATTAGTATTTACTTAATAGTAAGGGCTTTCTTTATTAAAGTCTAACTTTACTAGTTATAGTAAAGTTTTCTTCTTTAGTATAGTAATAGAGGTTTTAAATACCTTAAAAGCTGTCTTTTTTTTTATAGTTAATTCTAATAAATTTATAGTTATTACTAACTATTAATTAATGTTAGAAATAACTTATAAAGGGAATATAAATACTAAAATATATATATAATAAAAATAATATAAAAAGTATAATTCTTAATTATTTATATTTTCTAAGCTAAGAGCTAAGCTTATAAAGTAAGGAAAAAGGTAGTGTTATAGCTACGCGTGTGGTCGGCAGTGCAGCTAATTAGACCGCGTGCATCGTTGTGGCGGACCCACCCAGTCGCCCACACACGCTGCACCCGGCGTTTTGCCTACACCGAGGTTTTGCCATTAAGAGCAATTCTAACAACTTTAGTATTTTTATTATTATTTAAATAGCTATTAACTACTTCATAGTAAAGAGTAATAAAAGTAAGGCAGCTATATAATAAATTCAAGGTAATAGCTTAGATTATTAATAAAGTAAAGGAGGAGTATATAAAGTTATTTACTAATTTTTAAGGGAAACCCTATGGATATACATTATATATAGAATAGATACATAATAAAGAGAGATAGTAGTCTTTCTTTTCTCCTTATCAATTATAATAACTTTATTAACACTAAATTCCAGTAGCAATCTAGGCTAGTCTATAACAATAATATTAAAGAAAAATGAATATTTACTTTTTAACATAATAATTAATTTATCTATAGAAATGAAAAGTATTTTTAATAATAATATAATTAGTTTAAAGTATTAATAAAGTAATATCACTATAAAAGTAAGGTTAAAGATATATTTATAACAAAAGTAATAAATAAAGAAAAAAAGAAAAAGAAATATTAAAAAATATTATATTTTTTTTATTTATATAACTAATAATTTATTAGTAATTATCCTATTAATAACTAGCTATTAATTAATATAGTAAGTATTATAAAAGATTAAAAGCTAAAAAGAGGTTTAAAATAAAAAAGTAATAATTTATATATAATAATAAAAAATTCATATAAAAGCTAACTTAAGCTTTTAAGATAACTTATTAAAATATATAAACTACCTTTATAAATAATATAAAGTATTATTATACCTTTACTAACTTTAGTTTTATATTTTATACTATTTTATAGTGTTAATTAAATTTAGCTAGTAATATACTTCTTTATATAATTAAAACTAGTATAATGCTACTATAGCTTTAATATAAATAGTAAAATAATTATATATAGGTTTTCTCTCTACACTAGGGTTTCTTCTAAATAGTTTTAATGGTAAAGCTACTAGCTATTAGGCTTAGCCTAACTAGAGTAGTAATAATAATAATAATTTAATAATTTAATATTACTTTAGCTATAATAATGCCTTTAATATTAGTTTTATAATAAATATAAAGTAGTATCACTGTTATTATAATATAAACCTATTAAATAAAGAGTTAAATAACTCTTTTAATAATAATATTAACTTAGCTTAGAGCTATAGTATTTTTAATATCAATAGCTTTCTTAATTATATATTTAACTATTTTTTTAAGGTTTTAAATTATAATATATTTAATAAGTAATAATAAACTTAATATCTTTAATATTTTAATAAGGGTTTGGAGTATAAAAAGGCTATATTGAGTGTGTATTAAAGCTATATTATATATATAAAAATAATATTTTATATATTTATAAGACTATAATAAATATAAGCTTAGCTACTTTATTATATTTAATTATAAAATAGTTTAATATTTACTTATATATAAATAATAATATAAAAGTAACTTAAAGTATCATTAATTTAAATCACTTTATTTTATATAAATATAATAATAACTTTATTTAAACTATAACTTTTATTATTAATATTTATTAATATTACTTTATTTACTATACCTATACTTTAATGTTAATATAATATTAAAAATAAAAATAAATAAATATAGTAATTCTTTTTCCATACTTTTTAAGAGGTTTAAAGTTAGTTCTATATTACTACTATTGTGTAGGTTAATTTGCAAAAAAATTTTTAGTAGTTTTTTTATTATATTTAATATACCTTTTTCAAAACTTATAATATTTAAGCTTATATATACTATAAAGTCGTGCCTTATAAGTACTTTAATAAGTATTTATAGGTATATACTGTTTAGAGTGCTTATTTTTAAGTAGTAGTATTAAGTATGCTATACTATTATATGTAGGTAAGGTTGCGTTCAATTATATATCTATTAGTGTAGCAGTGTGCGTTATGTGTAGTTGTTAACAGCACCAACCGTGGGCTGGATGTGTAGGAGGGAAGTTGACAGGTACCCGAAATTCCGTTGCCGCGTGTTTACGTTGTCTACCCCTCCCTCCTTGCCATCTGTCGATCAGTCATCAAAGCATACGACAGAGGAAACACCGATCACCTCACACCGTCGATAAATGTGCACATTCAGCAGAGGCTTTTTTAAGGACTGAGAATAAATCCGTTCGTCAAAATGACGAAAAACGAAAACGGCGATGCGCGAAAGCGAAAGGAAAGCGAGAGCCAGACCGTCAATAGCAACAAGTCAAAACCACGGACATCAACCCTTCTAATCGAGAACACGCCCGCTCTTGCAGCGGCTTCTCTCATGCTTAGTCTCATCTTTGGCGGTTGCTGCTCGAATGTATGGCTCATTATAGCCCTCTCCCCGATCCTCCAGATTTAGACGAAGCTAATAATTGAGTCAAGGTTTATGCACTGGAAACGATCATCAAGTAAGCAACCAGCAACAAACAAAACATAAGAATACGGGATTTTTTCTTCGAGAGCTAACAATGGTTATGAAAGATTTGAACCTGGTAGTGGTAGGAAAATCATTGGATTCGCAAGACATGTTCTGATCATGTCGCTAACATGGAAATAGGAACCCTGTTGACATTCGTGCAATTCACATTTGTTGCCATCACCAGCTACGTATCGCAATTTGATAAATCCAGGCCGCCGTTCTTCATCGCTCCGGCTCGTGTTCCATTACAGCGTTGGTTGGTTAATATTTTGCTTTTTTTTAGCATCAACCTATTGAACAACCACGCATTTAGTTATGATATCTCAGTTCCTGTGCACATTATTCTGAGATCCGGTGGGAGCATTACCACTATGATTGCAGGCTATCTGTATGGGAGAAAGTACTCTCGCATTCAAGCACTTGCAGTAATACTCCTCAGCTCTGGTGTAGTTCTAGCTGCCTGGTCCGATGCCCAAGAAAAGGTCGATTTTCCAATCTCTTCCTAAGCTGGTGATGATGTCCCAACTAACTGAATATGTAGTCGAACACTGCCTCAGGTGGGGGCAAAGCCCATCCAACAATGTATTTTGGATTGATCGTCCTATTCTTTGCTCAAGTGCTTTCAGCTACAATGGGCCTGTACACTGAAGCAACATATAAAATGTACGGCCCGCAGTGGAGAGAGAATTTGCTCTATTGTCACATGCTTTCGCTGCCTCTTTTCCTACCTTTCATGCCATCAATGATACGAAATTTGAAGTCCATGACGCAGAGCGCGCCCTTGACGATATCAATACCTTTGGGTGTCATTGCCGTGGAGTCGAAGGTTCCCGGTCAAATTGTTTATCTCGCCCTCAACGTCTTGACTCAATATGCATGCATCCGCGGTGTAAACCTCTTGGCAGCAAGGACGTCAGCACTTACTGTTACTATCGTTTTGAATATACGAAAATTGGTTAGTCTGTTACTTAGCATATGGCTGTTTGACAACTCACTCGCCTACGGCACTTTGACGGGTGCAATCATAGTCTTCGGTGCTGGAGGCTTATACTCACTTGGTTCTCAACAAGAGCCACATTGCTCCCACCCGGAAAAGGTCATAAAGGCGAGCAAAAGAACGTAGCAACTATAGATTCAATACACTATTTCATTTGGCACATTTTGGAAGTATCATCCAGAACATAACAAAGCAGTCGTCGATTGCAGAGCACACTGTTTATACATGTAAGTTAGCAGTAAGGCAAAATCCTCTAAAAAGAATGGCACCTTTTCTTGTTATTCCCGCGCTTAATCTAGAGGGTCTTCGTCAGACTCCTGACACCACTTGCTTTCAGGCTCTGCCAAAGTGTCAAGTGTGTGTGTATGAGCTTGTATTCCATAAGCTAGAGTTGTGGGCCATCCATCCCACATAACCCTGTGGGTCATGTGACAGGTGCCGCCAACTATATACATCGGCCTCAATGTTATAAAAGACTTGATTTAAGCAATAAAAATTAAGAGCTAAAGGATTATAGAAAAGAGAAAATAATAAAAAAAAAACCTATTAGAATCTTATTAATTTAGTCTAATTAGATAAGAAAAGAAGGATAGACCTTAGGTTAATTTAGTTAATATATTTTAATTATCTACTTAGACTCTAAGTAGGATAAGGAGTTACTTACTACTTGCTTTCTTATCTTACTATATTTAATATATCTTATTATATAAATTATCCTTTTGCCTTATTAGGTTCTTATATTCTATGAATGCCTTTATTAGAACTATAACTAAATTTTCTAAGTATTTAACCTTTAATTAATACTCCTTAATGTCCTTTTAAGCAGTGTTTTATTCTAATTAGAGTTATTTTATAACTTTAAAGATTTTAATAGTTTATAGTTATTATACTCTTTCTCTTAATTTATTATTCTATCCTTTAAGTTCTCTGTTTTTATATAGTAATTTCTTATATTTATAGTAATTAATACTATTTAATTTGCTAAACACAATTTCAGAACTTTTTGCAAATTCGCCTGCACTGCAGTAGCGACGCAGAACTGACTCTAAACCTTTTAAAAAGTATAGAAAAAGAATTACTATATCTATTTTACCCTATCTTTAATAGTATATTAATACTAAAGTATAGGTATAGTAAATAAGGTAATACTAATAAATATTAATAGTAAGAATTATAGCCTTATATAAAGCTATTATTACTTATTTATAAAATAAAGTAGCTTTATATTAATAGTATTTTAAGTTACTTTTATATTATTATTTATATATAAGTAAATACTTAATTACTTTATTATTAAATATAATAAAATAGCTAAACTTATACTAATTATAGTATTAAAGAGTATATAAAATATTATTCTTTATATTAATAATATAGCCTTAATATATATTTAATATAGCCTTTTTATACTTTAAACTTATATTAAAATATTAATAAAATTAACCTTATTACTACTTAATAAGCTTATTATAGTTTAAAACTTAAAAAAAGTTATTAAATAAGTAATTAAAAAAGCTATTAATATTAAAAATATAATAGCTTTAAGCTAAGCTAATATTACTACTAAAGGCATTACTTAATATTTTATTTAATAAATTTAAGCTATAATAATAATAATATTACCTTATATTTACTATAAAACTATTATTAAAGGTAATATAATAGCTAAAGCTATATAAAACTATTTATTTAAAGAAACTATTATAATTATTAACTAAGCTATTAGTATTAATATTACTATAATAATATATTACCTTTATAGTAGTAATACTATAATTATATTTTAGAATATAATAAAGCTTTATATTAATAATATAGCCTAGGTTAGCATTACTTTTAGATTAAAAGTAATACTAAATTAATATATATTTAGTATTATTATTAAGGGCTTTTTTATATACTATATATAGAACTAAAAGAAATATAATATTCTTTAAAATATAATTATAGCTAATAAATAAGGTTTAGTAAAGGTTATAGTATAGAAGCTATATAATATTATAACCTAATCCTTTTTAATTATTATTATTAATAAAGTTAATATAGTAAATAAGCTATACTATATTAGAATTATTTATAAAGCTAAGATATTTAAAGCTAAGCTTTATAATAATACTATTTATTCTTAATAATACTTTAAGTACTTTAAATTTAGCTATATAGCTATATATTATATATTACCCTTATATTATAGCTACTATATATTTAATTAGTATAAAAAGAGTAAGTAATTATACTTAATGCTATTAAAAGCTATATAGAAACGCTATATTCACTACTTAAAACCTTACCCTATATAGTTCTATATATATAATATTATAAATAAATAATAAAATTATATATATACTATATACTTAGTATAGCCCTTAGCCTTTACTAAACCTTTTATACTAAAGAAAAATAATTAAATAAAGGTATTTAGCTATAGCTAAAGAAAAAATATAAGTAATTTATTATTATAAAAAGTTTTACTATAAAAATAAGTTAGTAAACTATATACTTACTTTTTTAATATTAAATTAAAATTAATATAGTACTTATAAGTAGCTATAAAGGCCTTTTTAAGTTAATAACCTATAGCTATTATAGTACTAAATAAGCTAAGCCTAATCTAATATACTATATAAAGTATATAATAAAGGTTATATATTAAAATATATAAAAAAAAACCTACCTTATATATTTAACACTAAAGTCTTAATTTAAAGCTAATATAATAGTAATATAAAAGCTAAAAACTATAAATAGTAAATTACCTAATTCTAGCTTAAGCTACTTTTAACTTACTACTTAGGGTAGCTATACTATAATTTATATAAATTATTAGTATAGGCTTAAAGTATAGTTAATATATATAGGTAAGGACTAGTACTTAATAATATTAGTAAAATACTATATTTACTTAATATATTCCCTAACCTATAAACCTAATTAAATATTACTCTTTATTAACTTTATAATAGCTTTACCTTTAAACTATAGTGTTTTTATAAGAGACTTTAATTAATACTATTTACTTTAAAACTATTATAGCTAAACCTTAATAAAAAGTAATATACTTCTTATACTAATAATATAATAATAGCTTAAACTTATAATACTATAAAGTAAAGTAACTTAAAGAATATAAAATAAAAGAAATAGTATTATTAACTATACTTAAGTTACTTATAATATAGAAGCTAAATTTATAAAGAAACTAAACCTTATTAAATTTAACTATATTCTATAGCTTATTTATATTAGCACTAGCCTAAGGCTATATAGTAACTACTTACTTTATATTAAATAGCTATATATAGAAAATAACCTTATAATAGCTAAGATAGTAATATAGTTTTACTATAACCTTACTAAACCCTTATTTTAAATATTTATAGAAATTAATAGCTATATAAAATAAATAATAGCTAAGCTTTAATTTATTATAAACTTAGTAGTTTTAAGGAAACCTTAAAGTAGTTTTAAACTAAATTTATAGTAAAATTATTATACTAAAGAAGCTACTTAAGATACTAAAAGAGTATTATAATAATAATAAATATTTTATACTAAAGAGAACTAATAACTTATTATTAATATAATCTAAATATAATATTAAACTATTAGTAATAAAAAGTATAGTGCTTAGTGCTTTATTATTAAAGTAGCTATTACTTATAAAGAAAGCCTATAAAAACTTAAATATTAAGTATAGCTTTATAGTAAACTATTATTAAAATAATAATAAATCCCTACTTTTATTTAAAGTAAAGATATAAATACTATAATTACTAAGTTATACTAAAAAAAAGTAGCTATATTAGCTAACTATTTCTTTCCTTCCTTTTAAGCTTAACTTAATAATATACTAAAGAATTTTAATAACTACCTTAATATTATAATATTTTTATTAAAAAACTACTTTAATACTAATAAAATTTATAGTATTATTAAAAGCTTAGCTAGTTAAAAGGCATTAAAACTAAATAAACTTTTAGCTAGTTACCTTAAAGTATATAGTAAGCTATTAGCTAAAACCCTTACCTACTTACTTAATATATACTACTATATTAGCTATTACTTAGCTTTATTTTAATAAGTAAAAGTTATTATTTTTTATAAGCTAAATAAAACCTTAATAAAGTAGTAAAGAGTAAAGGCTTAGTGCTTTATTTTACTTTTTAGTATTATTAGTAAAGTAATAAAGGTAGTAGTAGTAAGTTAGCTTACCCTTATAGCTAAATTAAGTAATATATTACCTAATTTATAAATAAATAATAAAGTAAATAAATTAATAGAAGTTATACTAAGTATTTTAGTAGAATTAATATATATAATATAGCATTATAGTAGTATTATATTATTACTTTAACTAAATATATTAGTAGCCTTTAATATTTTTTACTATAAAAAACTAACTTATACTTTTATAGCTATTAAGATCTTTATATAAATAATAATATAAACTTACTCCTTTACTACTAAATATATTACTAACCTTTATTTTAATAGTAAATTTATAAGCCCTTTACTTATAACTATAAGTATACTATAAAGGTCTTTAATCTCTCCTATTCTCTTTTTACTTTATATTACTCTTTTATATATTAAGCTCTAAGTAATATATTTTATACTTATTATAGGCTTCTTTAATAATATAAATATATTTATATATAAGTATATAGTAAAGAAGATATAGGTTTGCCTTAAGGCTACTTAAGTAATTTATTAAAAATAGTTTTAAAAATTAGGTTTTAAGTTTAATTTAAAGAAAAGTAAACTTATATACTTTACTAAATAATATACTATAATTATATTATTAGTTTAATTTAGTATTAATATAATATAACTAATTTAATTTACTTACTTTCTTAAAGTATAGGTTTATTATAAGCTTTACTAAAAAGTATACTAAAGTTAAGTTAAGTTAAAATTAATATAATAGTGGCTTATATTTATATTACTAGTAGCTTTAACCTAAGGATACTTATTATATAATATATAACTCTTATATATATAGGTTATTTAAAGTATAATTATATATAATATAGAATTATACTATACCTTTACTAAAGTTAGTAGTAAAGTAAAGGGTATAGCTAAGGTATTTATTTTTAAATAAATTAAGTACCTAAAAATAGTAATTAATATATTTAAAGCTATACTATATACCTTAGTTAAAGCTAAAGTAGCTATAGCTTTAATTAACCTTTACTTTAACTATTATTTACTTTACTTTTACTAATAAATAAAAGCTAATAGAATAGCTAAGTATATTTATAGCACTTATACTATAATAGTAGCTTAACTTAGATATAAATTAATACACTAAAGGCATAGCTACCTACTATACCTAAATAACTACTTAAATTATATACTATTTCTAAACTAACTTTATAACTACCTACTAAAGCCCTTTTTAACTAAAGTGCTTACCTTAAAATAAAAAAACTATTAGCATTAAAAATAAGCTACTATATAAGTACACTAAATTAATATTAACTATATAGTAATAAAGCTTAATCCTAGCTTTACTTTTACTACTAAAGTAGTTTACTTTTACTTAAGCCTAACTAAGTATAAATTTATAATATTTATATAAATATATATAAAATAAATTAAACTTAATACCTTTCTCTTTAACTAATATATTTTTAAGGTAAAATTATTAATATATAGCTACTAAGCTAATAATAAAAACTACTATTATATTTTACTATTTTATAAAAATTTTAATTATCTCTACCCTATTAATATAGGTATATACTTAGTATAAAACTAGTGTAAAGTTAGAGAGGCTTTAGAGAATAATAAGCTAATAACTATACTTACTAAGTAGCTTATATTAATAAGGTATATTCCTTAGTTTTAGCTTATAAAAAGCTTATAAAATTAATAGGCTAAGGATATTAAAAACCTAATACTATATAGTACTTAGTATAGTATAGGTATAAAGGCAGTAGAAAGCTATATAGATATAATAGCTAGTATAAATTATTAGAATATATAATTTATTTTTAAAGAAAAATAAATATAATAGTTAAAAAAATAAAAAATAAGTATAGTATACTTATATTAGCCCTAGGCCTATACCCCCTTAGCCCTTAGCTTCTCCCTTTTCTCTTTTACCCCCTTTTTCTTTTTCTTTACTTCTTTCTCCCTTTTTATTACTTTTTTTATATAGCTTTATATAATAATTATAATAAGCCTATTTTATAGAATATTATTTAGTTTCTTTAGTATATTAGTAATATAATAGGTTTATAGTAGTAGCTTACTTTTAACTAAAGTTAAGGCTAAGGTTATTATAATACTATTACTAACCTATATTACTATATTAGTAAATAAGCCTACCTACTTTATAAATTAAACTATTTTTTTTTAAGTAGTATTATACTTTATAGCCTAGCTATATATTAATATTATATTAGTATTCTAATAAAACTATACCTTAGCTACCTTATACTTATATTAATAAACTCTCTAAAGGTATAGAGGTTTTATATATTTATAACTTATTTAATAGCTTTTTAGTATAATATAATATTTAAATTTAGCTATAGAACTAATTAGCTACTACTTAGCTATTAATATAAATAATAAATATAATATTTATATTTAAATAAGTTTTTTTTACTTTTATATACTTAAAGTATATACTACTAATACTTACTTAAATTAATAATAAGAGTAATATAGGTTAAAAAGGGGCATTAACCTTTAGTGCTATAGCACTATTTTTTAATGTTTTTAGCTTATATTAGGTAAGCTTTATAGGGCTAGGCCTATAATTAGCCTAGCTATATAAGGGTTAGCAGTAGTAATATATTAAAAAGGGACTAATACTTACTCTAAGTATAATAATTAATTTTATTATAAAAGTAGGTAGTATCTTTAATAATATTATAGTTAGTCTAGGGTAGCAATAGGGTAGCACTATTATAAAAAGAGAAATAAGGGTATACTTATAATAAAAGTAATAAATAAAGAAGAAAAAAAGAAAAGAAAAGCCTAAAAATAAGGAGAAAAGAGTAAATATAGTATTTCTTTCTCTTTTTATTATATAATTAATAAATAGCTAATAATTAGTTTAATAATAGCTAGCTACTAGCTAATATAGCTAATACTATAAAGGTATAGAAGCTAAAGAAAGGTTTTAGGTAAAGAGGTAGTAACTTAAGGGAATTAGCTAGGAATTAATATAAAAGATAAGCTAAGCGCTTAAGGTAACTTACTATAACTTATAAACTACCCCTATAGGTAATCTATATTATTACTACACCTCTACTAACCTAGTCTAATTTCTATTTTATACTATACACTCTCCTATAATACTAGTTAAGTTTAGCTAGTAATATATTACTTTTTATAATTAAAACTAATATAGAGCTACTATAGCTCCGCTATAGAATATAAAAAAAGGTTATATATAGGTTTTCCTCCCTATGCTAGGGTTTTTCCTATATAGTTTAAGTAGCGGTAGTACTAGTATTAGGCTTATAAGCCTAACTAGAGTAATAATAATAATAATAAATAAGTAGGTTAGTATAGTAATCTAAAAGGTTTAATTAAAGTAGTTTTTTTAAAAAAGTTTAAGATAATCTATTAATATAATAAGATATATTTACTAGTTATTAAGGAGCTTTAACTTATAAGCTACTTATCTAACTTATTTAACTACCTTAAATAGTCCTATATATTTAGGGCTATATTTTTAGCTAATATTTATAAGAATAGTATACCCTTACTATTTAAGTTAAATAAGCACTTTATTACTTACTTAAAAAAAGCATATATTATATTGTTTATTATCGTAATATTTTATTTGAATAGCTGCTATAGCTTTTAAGTTATAAGCCTATAGTCTCTCCTTTAAAAGATTAAGTAAGTTAGGTTCCTTATTTACTAGAATAAAAGCTATATTATTTAAATAGAAACCTAAGATAAGTTAATCAAAGCTTAAACTAATTAAATTATTTAGTGCATTATTAAATTTAAACTATAGTTTAGGGATTATTTATTCCTATCTTCTAGGGTTCTTTAATTTAGCGATATATAATCTAATTACTAACTTGATCTACTATATTATTTATTTAGTCTATCCGTTAGTCTGCAGATAACATGCTATAGAATATAATAATATTATACTAACTAGTCCTTAAAAATATAACTATATAGCCGCTAAAAATTTTAAATCTCTATTATTTAAAATAACCTTTAGTATTCCTTAATTATTAAAGAATAGCTTATAGTATAGAAGTGTTATGCATTACTTTGCTATAATTATTTTCTCATATAGTGCTATTATCATTTATTTACTAAATTTATCTATAATAACTAGTATACTATTGTTTTATACGCTTAACTCTAGCAAGCTTAATAGAAAGTTAATTAAAATTATATAGTATAGCCTACGTAGCAGTAGGAGTGGTTATAAGTTACTATATTACTTATATTGCCTTATCTAGAAAACTTAATATACTAGGCATATTTATAAATAATTATAAAGACATTGAAGCCCTTTATAAATGCAAAACTATTATACCTTTTTACTTAATTTAGTATATTCTAAATAATTACGATTATATAATATAGAGAATAACTCTCTTACTGCTAATTTAGGTATATATAATTAAGATAGTATCCTAGGTATAGTCTTCTAAAGTAAATTATTATACTATTTAAAAGGCAGATTCGCTTAATTAATTAGATTTAGTTTCTTATTATCTTTAAGAGTTAAAATAATTCTTTTCTAAACTGGGTCTATTTTATAGCCTATTTTAGTTTACTATTTATACTTTAATAATATACTAACTAGATTAGCTACTAGTTATTTTAATGCTATTAGCACATTAAACAGCATTGTTATACCTTATATTACTAAATCATATTTACTAAACATAGCTTGCTTTTCTAGTGTTATTAAATTGACCTAAAGTTCTAGTTAGTTATTTAGTATATCTTTTAATTAACCTAGTGCTTAATTATTATAGGTAGGCTTTTATATCTCTAGTGAACTTAACGAGTTTAAGACTATATGTTCTTTGCCTGCCCTATACAATACTCTTACCTTAAATTAGCTAATATACTCTATTGCTTATATAATTTTCTTATTAACTATATATCTATTAAATATATTAGCTATATCTACTTATTTAGCTAAATCTATAATTAAGTAATAATCTATAAAATAAATAACTAGTAGTTATTATATTAGCTTTATTTACTATTAGGATTTCTATAGAGTCTATATATAGCTATAAATTTCTAGTTCTACAGATTAATATCTCTTTTCTATATTGAATAATATTTATAATAGAAATGCAATTAGTTAAATTATAGTTTACGCTAGGTATTTAATAATTATATTACTAATTTAATGTTTAGGAATATAGTTATCTTTAATATAATAAACTATAACTTTTATTTCTCTACTAGAAGTATTAAAGTTAATAAAAAGCTATTCATTTAGTAAGTAAATAGCTAGCATATAATAGTCTATTAGTGCCTTTTTTAATAAATTAAATATATTAACTTCTTTCTTTATTAGGAGTAATACTATAATGCTTTATGCTTATCTATTTCTTACTAGCTTAGAGCCTAGCTTAGGTATTAATTATTATAATTAAGCTAGTTAGAGTAAGTTAGTCTTACGTTTCTATAATAATTTAATTAATATGGTATATCTAGGGATATTATATTTTAATAATTCTATAAATTCTAGTAAATGCTCTAATATCTAGAGTGTTTTAGGGAATTTAAGGTTTAAAGTTACTACTAACTTTTATTTTATTATTGCTATACCTAATATATTGACTAACTTTCTTAAAACCACTATAGATAGGTAAGCTATATATATTTTAGCTACTCTAATAGATAGGTTATTTTTTAATAGCAATCCCTATACCCAATTATAATTAATTATATATTGATTGAAACCCCCTACTAAAGGGATTATAATATTATTTATCTATAACACTGTAGCTATACCCTAGAGTATATTATCTATTTATTATTGGATATATGCATTAAAGCCTTTATAACCCATAATTGAAACTTTAAATATATACTATCTATTATATATAATAATAGTCAATGCTTGTTGCAAATCTAAATATACCTACTATTAGTAGTAAAAGCTTATAGCGTCTATTATTATAATATAAGTAGCGTTTACTATATAGGAAATTGTTGGTATTCCTTAGGATACTAGTGATTCTCTAAGGAATACGGGGTGGATCTGAGACTTAGTGATATAACGTGGGGTCTAGGAAGGTATTTGTAAAAAGGTTTAATTTCTATTATAATTAGTGCTATTTAAAGGGGGCATTTTATAGCTAGCGTTAAAGCTATAAAAATGCTATTAGATTGTGCAGTAAAAACTCTATATGTATGGACTAATTAGAAGATTTAGATTCTATAGCTAATATAGCTATAAATCTAGCTCTTCCTAGCTATGCTATATTATTATAAAATATAGCAATTTTAATACTTAGAATTCTCTCTTTTATAGAAAAAGAGGAATTGCTTATAAGTTATATAAAAATCTACCTAAAAACTATAGTTAATTATCTAATTAAATAATTAATAAAAATAAGAATTCTACCTTATATCCTTAGTATTCCTTCTTTCTTTTATATACTTCCTCCTTCTATTCTATATACTTTACCTATCCCTCTATATAAATTATAGCCTTATTTCTATTAATAAAGGTTTTAAAGGCTTAATTTAGGGATAATCTTATTATAGTATTAGTAATATTTTTATTACTATTAATCTACCTAATTTCCTTAATTTTCTACCTTTTATATAATTATTATAGTACTATAATATTAATTATTAGTCTCTTTTCTTTTATAGTGCCTAACTTTATTATATACTTATATAATAAAAGAGAATCTATATAAATAATTATTAGTATTAGTAAAATTTATAGCTTTTATATAATAGTTTATAGTATTATACTAATTATATAGGCAATATCTATACTTTACACTATTATTTATAGCTTAGAGGTAAGAGCACTCCTTATAACTCTTTTACTTTTTATAAAGCTATATATTATAATATTGCTTTTTAGTATAAAATTTAATTTAATTCCTACTTCTTTAGTACTAAGAATAATTATATATCTTAGTTATAAGCTAAGGTCTTTATAATGTATAAAGAAACTATTTATAAAGATATATAAAGCTATAGTAGTAAAATTAAGCAGAATATACCTTAATCTATAGTTATAATGCTATATTTACTACTAAATCCTTTTATTTAAATAATTTACGTTAGATTTATTAGGATTTTAAATAAATATAGTAATAGGAAGGTTAAATATAGCCTTTAATTAATAAACTAATAATATATACGCTTCTTACACTCTTTATTTAATATATTATTACTTTATACTTAGCTTATTAGGTTTAATAACTTTAAGCTTCTTACTTTACCCTTCTTAGTAAAGTTTAATATAATTTCTATGAAATTTATATAAGATATACCTATTAAAGATAAAGGGTTTAGTTAGTGTTAAGATTTATTTAGATTTTACTATAAATCCTACTTTCTTTAATTCTAATTTCTTTATTTTTAAAAACTTTATATTATTAAGACTAAGGGTATTATTTATTTATATATTAATTACATTCAAGTATTTAATTAAATTTAATACTATTAAGAAATATAGATTATATAAAAGTAATTATTATTAGCTTTTTATAGTAGTAGTGGAAATAAGTTACTTACTAATATATACTAGCTTTAGTAATACTATAAAGGGGCTTTATAACTTTCATTATAGTATCCTTTAGATATAAATATATAATTTATATTAGTAATTTAGTAATAATTTAGTAATTTAGCGTTACTTCTAATTAAATATATGCTTATATAATATTTTATAACTATAAAAAAATATAATCTTTTACTAGGGAAGGTACTAATATAATAATAAGCTTTTAGCTTACTTATTAATTTATTAGGGATTATATTAGATTCTATGCCTTTTCTATATTACTATAGCTTTATATTACTAGCCTTAATTTCTTATATAACTTATTTATACCTTTCCCTTTAATTTCCTTTATTATTTAAAGTAGAAAAGGCACTAATTACTATACTTTTCCTTATTAAATATAATAAATTTAAAGATATCTCTTATTAGTAAAGTATTAATTTCCTTTTAATTAAATACTTTAAATAATTATTCCTTAGTAGTAATCTTTCCCTACCTATATAGGTTAACTACTAGCTTTTAGTTACCTTTTTCTTTTTTAATAAGAAAACTTATAATACTAAGTTTCTTATTATTTTAGTTAGAATCTTTAGTATAATTTAGAATAAGTAGGTGCTTTGTAGGTTTTTTATATTTTTATTCTAGTAGTTCTTATAGTAATTAACCCTTATTTATATTAGTATTCCCTATATTATTTTCCTTATCTTTATTATTAATTTCTTTTACATTTATAGGCTCTTTTAAGTTATAGTAATATAGCTTTAGTACTATTAAGTAGAATTTTATAAGTATATAGGGTAATTCTATAGTATAGGTTTTATACTTAAATAATAGTAATTTATAAGAACTATACTAACCTTTTTTCTTATACTAAATATAGACTTTTAATTATAATAGTAGTAAGTATAATAAAAGGTTATTTAAACTATTTTATATATTAAGAGTATTAAAGACTTAGCTTTATAAAAGGCAATACTAAGCTTTATTAGTAGCTTTCTATAGTAAAGTAGCTCTTTATACTACTTAAAGACTTAGGGGTGAATTATATAATATTTATAAATATACCTTAAATATAAATAAAGTTAGTTTAAGGCTATTAGGCTTAGTAAAGTTATTAATAGCTTTAATAGCTATTTATAGTCTTTAGAAAGGGCTAAAGAGGTCTCTTACCTTATTATTCATAATATTATATACTCTTTAAAGGGGGGTATAATATCTGTTAACCTTTTTAATGCTATAATATGCCTTAATAGGAATCTCTTCTATATTAATAGCTATTTAGTATGTAATATATTAGAATTCTATAAAAATAAAGTTCTTTTAAGTATTATAAATAATATTATTTAAAGGACCTAAATAAGTATTAATTTAGTACTCTTTTAATATATTTTATATATCTTAGACCTTCTACTTCTAAGGCTTAAGAAAGCATATAGCTTAAAATATAGTTACTATATTAATAATATATAGTATAGGTTTATTATTAATTTAAAGAATATTAATAATAATTTTATAGTTAATGTTGGGAATAACTCATAAAGGGAAAACAAATACTAAAATGCATGCATAACAAAAACAACGTACAAAGTATGATTCTTAATTATCTCTGTTCTTTTTGCTAAGAGCTAAGCTCGTAAAGTGAGGAAAAAAAAGTGGTGTTGTGGCCACGCGTGCGGTCGGCAGTGCAGCCAATTAAACCGCGTGCATCGTTGTGGCGGACCTACCCGGTCGCCCACACACGCTATACCTAGCGTTTTGCCTACACTAAGGTTTTGCTATTAAAAGTAATTCTAACACTAGGGAATTCTCTCTTTTTATAAAAAGAATTACTTAAAGAGTAGCTAAAAAAATAAATAAAAATCTTAGTTAAAGAAAGTGTTATTAAGTAGATTCTACTAAGAAAATAAAGGGATACAGTTAGTTATAGTAACGGATTCTATTAGTTATAGTTATTATTATTATTATTACCTTTATATAGCTTATATATACTTTACCTACCCTTTAATCTAAATATTAACTTTATTAGTGTTAATAAAGGTTTCTAATGCTTTATTAAGTAAAGCCTTTATTATAGCATCTATAATATTATTATTCCTATTAATTTAGTAAATTTCTATAAGTTTATAATATTTATATAATTATTAAGGAGCTATAATATTAATTATTAAATATTTTTCCTTAGTTATACCTAGCTTTATAAAGCATTT
Organism: Claviceps pusilla; assembly: GCA_018360225.1. Lineage (NCBI taxonomy): Eukaryota > Fungi > Ascomycota > Sordariomycetes > Hypocreales > Clavicipitaceae > Claviceps > Claviceps pusilla. Next base: position 81,953 of record SRPW01000006.1, on the reverse strand, counting down.
ATATAGTAAAAGTAAGTTAGTATAAATTATTATTAGAATTTAGGGGAATTTAAGGCATTTTATAAGAGTATTTAAAGTTATACTAATAGTATAGGCTATATTAGTATCTTATACTATTCTATATAGCTTAGAAGTAAGTATACTCTTTATAACTCTCTTACTTTTTATAAAGCTATATATAATAATATTCCTATAAAGTTTAAATTTAATACTTTTACTACTTTTAGTCTTATTACTAATAATAATTATAAAGTTTATCTAAGAGCTTAGGTCCTTATTATTTATAAAAAAACTATTAATAAATATATAAAGTACTACTATTAGTAAATTTATTATAAAATACCTTAGACTATAGTTAGCATTATTAATTTACTATTAAATTCTCTTATTAAGCTTATTTATATTAATTTAGTTAGGTTCTTAGGCTTAAGCTACTATAGAAAGATTATAAGCTACCTTAAGTTAGTATATAGTTAAAATATAGGCTTCTTAAGTATATTCCTTAATATATTATTACTTTATAGTAGAATTATTAGCTTTAATAATTTTAAGGGTATTACTTTAGCCTTTTTAGGTTAATATAACTATACTATTACTATTATTAATTAAGATATAACTATTAAAAATAAAGGGACTTTTTAAGGTTAGCTTTTACTTAGGTTTTACTATAAAGTTAGCCTTTTAAAGCTTAATTTTTTTTTTATTAAAGAAAGTTAGGTTATTAAGTCTAAGTATATTATTAGTTTATATATTAACTACCCTAAAGTAATTAGTATTACCTAAGGTAATAAGAAGGTATAGGTTATAGCTAAATATACTTATTTAAAGCTTTTCTTTATAATACTTTAAATAAGTTTCCTACTAGTATATTCTAGCTTTTATATTTTTATATAATAGCTTAATAACTTCTTTTATTATACCTTTTAAGTATAAATACTTAATTTACTTTAATAGCCTTATAAGTATTAGTATACTAAGGTTAGTTTATAATTAAATATAGGCTTATATAATATCTTAAAGCTAAAGGAAAATTTTCTTTAGTGCTAGTAAGGGTACTAATATTATAATTAACCTTTAGCTTACTCTTTAAATTATTAGGGATTATATAAGAATTATTATTTTCTTATAGTTACTATACCTTTAAATTATAAGCCTTAATTTCTTATATAGCTAGTTTATCCCTTTACCCTTAACTTCCTACACTATATAAGAGTAAAAAAGTTATTAATTTTAATACTTTTTCTTATTAAAAGTTATAAATTTAAATATACCTTTTATAATAGTATATTAATTTTAGCTTAATTTAACTTTTTAAAGGGTTTACCTTTTATAGTAATTTTACCTTATTTTTTAAGGTTTACTATAAGCTAAGCATTATTCCTTTTCTTTACTATAATAAAAGCTATAGTAATAGCTTAATACCTTAAAGTTACTAGTTCCTTTTCTTTATTATTAAATTCCTTTTCTTTCTCCTTTATATACTACTTTTTTTTAATCTCTTCTTTCTTTATACCTTTATTCTTATCTTTTTCTTTCTCCTTATAGCTAGTAGCTTTCCTTATTACTTTTAAGCCTTTCTTTAAAGAAAAGAGTAAATTACTCCTTAAGCTACTAGTATATATACTAAAGCTATTATAAGTAGTAATAATAAATTTACCTAGTGCTATTAATCCCTTTAGCACTACCCCTCCCTTTAAATTCCCCTAGTATTATTACCTTTTTATTATTCTTCTTTTATATACCTTTCTTTTAGTATTAGCTTTTTTTCTTTCCTTAAGCATATTATAAGGGGTAGTAGTAAATTTACCTTTATAAAAAAGCTCCTTTAGAGAGTACTTTCCCTCTTTAGTTTAATCTCTCTTTTTTACTTTAGCTTAAGATATTTTAAATTCCCTTTATATTACTAAATTCCCTAGTATATTATCCTTATATTTCTTCTCTTCTATACCTTTCTTTTTAATAAATTCTTTATAAAAACTAATAAAATCCCTTTTTAAATACCTATTACTATAAAAGATAGTAAAAAACTACTTTAGTAGCCTATTAACTAAAAAGGTAATAAGGTACTTCCTTAGTTAGCCTTATAGCCTTTAGCCTATTTTCCTTAGCCCTTTAGCTTATAGGTATAATACTACCTCTTTATAGTTTTTAGTATAGGAAAAATACTTTCTTAAGCATTCTAAGCTTTAATAAGGGTTTTAAAAGGTCTCTTTATTCTTTATAATTACCTTATAAATACTATATAGCTTTTCTTTCTCTTTCTTTATAATACCTAGGGTATAGTTAAGTATTTTAATATATATTGTGTTGGGGGGAAAGTCCCTCGTCCCTGTATTTCTGACAGCTGCACGCAGCTACGCAGCTGCGCACAAGATGACAGCTGTCAGTAACTGCAGTCACGTGACTTCCACCTAGTATATAAGCAATGTAAATTACTAAATTTATAGATAGAAAAATAACCTATACTTAAACCTTTAAAAAGTTTAACTACTTATAGCTAGCTTATAGCTATTAGCGGCTATAAGCTAGGTATTAAGCCTTAAATTATAATATATTTTATTTAATATTCTAGATTTTTCTATTTAATACTAGACTGTAATTCTAATAACTTTAGATCCCTATTATTATCTTTAGTGCTAGACCGTTATTCTAATAACTTAACTAGAATCCCTATTATTATCTTTAGTGCTAGACTGTAATTTTAATAACTTTAGATCCCTATTATTATCTTCGGTGCCAGACCGTTATTCCAATAACCTAACTAGGATCCCTATTATTATCTTCAGTGCTAGACCGTAATTCTAATGACTTTTAATTATTATTCTTCTTTTTCTTCTTCTTTTCTTCCTTTTTCTTCCTTTTAACAACTACTAGCTAGCTAATAACCTTATAGCTGCACTAGCTTACAGCCGCCCATAGCTGCGATTAGCTATAACCTAGCTCGTTGGGGGGGGTGTTGTTCTTTTTCCCCCTGTTACAAATAGTGCTTTCGCCTGCGCGCCGAGACCTATTAGAGGGACTAGTTCTTGGTGTTAGTAGAGATTATAACTAACTAGCTTTAAAACCCCTGCTAATAGCTGCTAGCAGCTATAATTGCAATTTATTTTGCTAGAGCGTGGCCGCTAGCAGTTATTTACAAGGATATTTCCTTACCTAGGATTTATTAAATCTAACAATTTCTAGCTTTTCCCTTAGCTAGCTAGAAAACCCTTAAAATTCACAGCTAACGGACAGACCGGCACCTAACTCAACGGCCCGCCAACGCTGCAAATTTCCTCTTTTCTTCTTCTTTTTCCCTTCCTTTCTTCCTCTTTTTATAATCCTTGCCCTTCCTGCTTACAGCTATCAATCTAATTGCAAGCAGCCTTGTAGCTGTTAATCTAAGGGAAAAGAGACAAATTCTACCCCTTTTCTTTCTAATTCTAATTGCTTACACCTATGTGCAGCTAGCCACAGCTAAGGCAGACAGTCTAATAAGCCACAGCTGCCTATGGCTATAATCCCAATTCTAACTCATAAATTATAAGGAATTAGGGAGGGAGCCGGTCCGACAAGCAGCTTCTACATAGCTGTCTACGGCTATCTATAGCTATAATCCTAATTCCGACCGACAAATTATAAGGAATTAGGGAGGCAGCCGGTCTAATAAGCAGCTTGCACACAGCTGTCCACGGCTATCCATGGCTATAATCCCAATTCCGACCGACAAATTATAAGGAACTAGGGAGGCAGCTGGTCCAATAAGTAAGGAATTAGAAGGCAGCCGGTCCGACAAGCAGCTTCTACACAGCTGTCCACGGCTATCTATAGCTACAATCCTAATTCCGACCGATAAATTATAAGGAATCGGGGAGGCAGCCGGTCCGACAAGCAGCTTGCAGCTGCCTATAGCTACAATCCTAATTCCGACCAACAAATTATAAGGAATTGGGGAGGCAGCCGGTTTAATAAGCAAGGAATTAGAAGGCAGACAGTCTAATAAGTAAGGAATTAGAGGGCAAAAATTTATATAAATTTTTTTTTACTAACTTTTCTCTTTTTCTACCCCACTTTCTATCTTTTGCTTGCTTTCTATTAGTTATCCTTAATTACGCAACGCTGACGGTTATGTAATTAAGGGGGGAGGTATTGTGTTAGGGGGAAAGTCCCTCGTCCCTGTATTTCTGACAGCTACACGCAGCTACGCAGCCGCGCATAAGATAACAGCTATTAGTAACTGCGGTCACGTGACTTCCACCTAGTATATAAGCAATGCAAATTACTAAATTTATAAATAGAAAAACAACCTACACTTAAACCTTTAAAAAGTTTAACTACTTATAGCTAGCTTATAGCTATTAGCAGCTATAAGCTAGGTGTTAGGCCTTAAATTATAATATATTTTATTTAATATTCTAGATTTTTCTATTTAGTGCTAGACTATAATTCTAATAACTTTAAATCCCTATTATTATCTTTAGTGCTAGACTATTATTCTAATAACCTAACTAGAATCCCTATTATTATCTTCAGTGTTAGACCGTAATTCTAATAACTTTAGATCCCTGTTATTATCTTCAGTGCCAGACCGTTATTCTAATAACCTAACTAGGATCCCTATTATTATCTTCAGTGCCAGACCGTAATTCTAATAACTTTTAATTATTATTCTTCTTTTTCTTCTTCTTTTCTTCCTTTTTCTTCCTTCTAATAACTACTAGCTAGCTAACAACCTTATAGCTGCACTAGCTTGCAGCCGCCCACAGCTGCCATCGGCCATAACCTAGCTCGTTGGGGGGGGTGTTGTTCTTTTTCCCCCCGTCACAATATATAGAGTTTTATTATTATTATTATTATTCTTACACTAGTCAGGCTTGTGAGCCCAATACTAGTACTACTGCTACTTAAACTATATAGGAAAAACCCTAGTATAGGGAGGAAAACCTATATATAACCTTTTTCTATATTCTATAGCAGAGCTATAGTAGCTTTATATTAGTTTTAATTATAAAAAGTAGTGCACTACTAGCTAAACTTAACTAGTATTATAGAAGAGTGTATAGTATAAAATAGGAATTAGACTAGGTTAGTAGAGGCGTAGTAATAATATAGATTACCCTTAGGGGTAGTTTATAAGTTATAGTAAGTTACCTTAAGTGCTTAGCCTATTTTTTATACTAGTTTTTAGCTAATTCTCTTAAGTTACTACCTCCTTATTTAAAACCTTTCTTTAGCTTCTATACCTTTATAGTATTAGCTATATTAATTAGTAGCTAGCTATTATTAAACTAACTATTAGCTATTTATTAGTTATATAATAAAAAGAGAAAGAAACACTATATTTATTCTTTTCTCTTTATTTTTAGGCTCTTCCCTTCTTTCTTCCTTTTTTATTTATTACTTTTATTATAAGTATACCCTTATTTCTATTTTTATAGCAGTGCTACCCTATTACTGCCCTAAACTAACTATAATATTATTAAAAATACTGCTTACTCTTATAATAAAATTAATTCTTATACTTAAGGTAAGTACTAAACCCTTTCTAATATACTACTACTATTAACCTTTATATAGCTAGGCTAATTATAAGCCTAGCTTTATAAAGCTTACTTAATATAAGCTAAAAACATTAAAAAATAGTGCTATAGCACTAAAGGTTAGTGCCTCTTTCTAACCTATACTGCTTTTATTACTAAGTTAAGTAAGTATTAGTAGTATATACTTTAAATATATAAAAGCAAAAAAGATTTATTTAAGTATAAGTATTATATTCTTTATTTATATTAATAGCTAGGTAGTAGCTAATTAATTTTATAGCTAAATCTAAATATTATATTATACTAAGAGGCTATTAAATAAGTTATAAATATATAGAACCTCTATACCTTTAAGGAGTTTATTAATATAAGTATAAGGTAGTTAAAATATAGTTTTATTATAATATTAATATAATACTAATATATAGCTAAGCTATAAAGTATAATACTATTTAAAAAAAAATAGTTTAACTTATAAAGTAGGTAAGCTTATTTATTAATATAGTAATATAGGTTAGTAGTAGTGTTATAGTAGCTTTAGCTTTAACCTTAGTTAAAGGTAAGCTACTACTATAAACCTATTATATTATTAATATACTAAAGGAATTAAATAATATTTTATAAAATAGGCTTACTATAGTTACTATATAAAGCTATATTAAGGAGGTAGTAAAGGGAAAGGAGGGAATAAAGAAGAAAAAGGGGGGGGTAGAGGAGAAGGGGGGAGAGCTAGGGGCTAAGGGGGTATAGTCCTAGGGCTAGTATAGGTATATTACACTTATTTTCTATTTTCTTAGCTATTATATTTATTTTTCTTTAAAAATAAGTTATATATTTTAATAATCTATATTAGCTATAATATCTATATAGCTTCCTACTGCCTCTATACCTATGCTATATTAAGTGCTATATAGTATTATATTTTTAATATCCTTAGCTTATTAATTTTATAAGCTTTTTATAAGCTAAAACTAAGGGATATACTTTATTAAAATAAGCTATTTAATAAAAGTAGTTACTAGCTTATTATTTTTTAAAGCCTTCCTAACTTTACATTAGTTTTATACTAAGTATATACCTATATTAATAAAGTAAAAATAGTTAAAATTTTTATAAAATAGTAAAATATAGTAATAGTCTTTATTATTAGCTTAGTAATTATATATTAATAATTCTACCTTAAAAATATATTAGCTAAAGAGAAAAGCATTAAATTTAATTTATTTTATATATATTTATATAAGCACTATAAATTTATACTTAGTTAGGCTTAAGTAAAGGTAAATAACTTTAGTAGTAAAAGTAAAGCTAGGGTTAAGCTCTACTACTATATAGTTAATATTAGTTTAGTGCGCCTATATAGCAGCCTACTTTTAATATTAGTAGTTCTTTTATTTTAAAGTAAATACTTTAGTTAAAAAGGGCTTTAGTAAGTAGTTATAAGGTTAGTTTAAAAATAATATATAGTTTAGGTAGTTATTTAAATATAGTAGGTAGCTATACTCTTAGTGTATTACTCTATATTTAAGTTAAGCTATTATTATAGTATAGGCACTATAGATATACTTAGCTATTTTATTAGCTTTTATTTATTAATAAAAGTAAAGTAAATAGTAGTTAAGATAAAGGTTAATTAAGGCTATAGCTACTTTAGTTTTAACTAGGGTATATAGTATTGCTTTAAATATATTAATTACTATTCTTAAGTACTTAGTTTATTTAAAAATAAATACCTTAGCTATACCTCTAGCTTTACTGCTAACTTTAGTAAGGGTATAATATAATTCTATACTATATATAATTATACTTTAAATAACCTATATATATAAGAGTTATATATTATATAATAAGTAACCTTAAGTTAAAGCTACTAGTAATATAAGTATAAGCTACTACTATACTAATTTTAATTTAACCTAACTTTAGTATACTTTTTAGTAAAGCTTATAATAAACCTATACCCTAAAAAAGTAAGTAAACTAAACTAGTTATACTATATTAGTATTAAGTTAAATTAATAATATAATTATAGCATATTACTTAGTAAAGTATATAAGTTTACTTTTCTTTAAATTAAACTTAAAACCTAATTCTTAAAACTAGTTTTAGTAAATTACTTAAGTAGCCTTAAGGCAATCCTATATCTCCTTTACTATATACCTATATATAAGTATATTTATATTATTAAAGAAGCCTATAATAAATATAGAATATACTACTTAAAGCTTAGTATATAAAGGGGTAATATAAAGTAAAAAAAGAATAAAAAATATTAAAAACCCTTATAGTATACTTATAGTTATAGGTAAGGGGCTTATAAATTTACTATTAAAATAAAGATTAGTAGTATATTTAGTAATAAAGGAGTAAGTCTATGCTACTATTTATATAAGAATCTTAGTAGCTATAAAAATATAAGTTAGTTTTTTATAGTAAATAATATTAAAGGCTATTTATATATTTAGTTAAAGTAGTAATATAATACTACTATAGTGCTATGCTATATATATTAATTTTACTAAAACACTTAGTATAATCTCTATTAACCTATTTACTTTATTACTTATTTATAGGTTAGGTAGTGTACTACTTAATTTAGCTATAAGGGTAAGCTAACTTACTATTACTACCTTTATTACTTTACTAATAATACTAAAAAGTAAAATAAAGCACTAAGCCTTTACTTTTTACTACTTTATTAAGGTTTTACTTAGTTTATAAAGAATAATAACTTTTACTTACTAAAATAAAGCTAGGTAGTAGTTAATATAGTAGTATATATTAAGTAGGTAGGTAAGGGTTCTAGCTAATAGCTTACTATATACTTTAAGGTATTTAGCTAAAAGTTTATTTAATTTTAATGCCTTTTAGCTAACTAAGCTTTTAATAATACTATAAATTTTATTAATATTAAAGTAGTTTTTTAGTAAAAATATTATAGTATTAAGGTAGTTATTAAGATTCTTTAGTATATTATTAAGTTAAGCTTAAAAAAAAAGGAAGAAATAGTTAATTAGTATAGCTACTTTTTTTTAATATAACTTAATAGTTATAGTATTTATACCCTTACTTTAAATAAAAGTAGGGATTTATTATTATTTTAGTAGTAGTTTACTATAAAGCTATACTTAGTGTTTAAGTTTCTATAGGTTTCCTTTATAAATAGTAGCTACTTTAATAGTAAAGCACTAGGTATTATACCTTTTATTACTAATAGTTTAGTATTATATTTAGGCTATATTAATAATAAGCTATTAGTTTTCCTTAGTATAAAATATTTACTACTATTATAATACTTTTTTAGCATTCTAAGTAGCTTCTTTAGTATAATAATTCTACTATAGGTTTAGCTTAAGACTGCCTTAGAGTTCCCTTAGAACTACTAAGTTTATAATAAATTAAAGCTTAGCTATTATTTATTTTATATAGCTATTAATTTCTATAGGTATTTAAAATAAGGGTTTAGTAAGGTTATAGTAGAACTATATTACTACCTTAGCTATTATAAGGTTATTTTCTATATATAACTATTTAAAATAAAGTAGGTAGTTACTATATAGCCTTAGGCTAGTGCTAATATAAATAAGCTATAGAATATAGTTAAATTTAGTAAGGTCTAGTCTCTCTATAAATTTAATTTCTATATTATAAGTAACTTAAGTATAGTTAATAGTACTATCCCTTTTACCTTATATTCTTTAAGTTACTTTACCCTATAGTATTATAAGTCTAAGCTATTATTATATTATTAATATAAGAAGTATATTACTCCTTATTAAGGTTTAGCTATAATAATTTTAAAGTAAGTAGTATTAATTAAAGTTTTTTATAAAAACACTATAGTTTAAAAGTAAGGCTATTATAAAGTTAAGAAATAGTAATATTTAATTAAGTTTATAGGTTAGGGAATATATTAAGTAAATATAGTATTCTACTAATATTATTAAGTATTAATCCTTATTTATATATATTAATTATACCTTAAGCCTATACTAATAATTTATATAAATTATAGTATAGCTACCTTAAGTAGTAAGTTAAAAGTAGCTAAGGCTAGGGTTAAATAGTTTACTATTTATAGTTCCTAGCTTTTATATTACTATTATATTAGCTTTAGGTTAGGACTCTAGCATTAAATATATAAGGTAGGTTTTCTTCTATATATTTTAATATATAATCTCTATTATATACTCTATATAGTATATTAGGTTAGGCTTAGCTTATTTAGTGCTATAGTAGCTATAGGTTATTAACTTAGGAAGGCCTTTATAATAGCTTATAAGCACTATATTAATTCTAGTTTAGTATTAGGGAGGTAGGTGCGCAGTCTACTAACTTACTTCTATAGTAAAGCCTCCTATAATAGCGGGTTGCTTGCATCTCTCCTCTAGCTATAGCTAGATACCTCTATCTAACTATCTTTCTCTAGCGTAGGAGGTTCGGCGAAGGCTAGGGGCCGTGCCGGGTACGCAGCGCGCGCGCGGTTCAGTTGACGCAGCGTTCCCGTACGGCTCCCGACAGCGCCGGGCATGATTTTTGGCAGCAATGCTGGCCCAGCTCGGGGCCGTTGCGTTTCCGGCGCTGACGGCTTTCTTTACCGCTCGTTCGACAACTTCTTCTAAGTTTTTAACTATAATAGGCTTGTTAGGCAATAGTAAGGTTGATTTTATTAATATTTTAGTGTAGGTCTAAGGCGTAAGGAGGCTACGTTAGGCATGCATTAAGGCTATATTATTAATATAAAGGATAATATTCTATATACTCTCTAGCACTATAGCTAATATAAGTTTAGCTATTTTATTATATTTAATAGTTAGGTAGTTTAGTATTTGCTTATATATAGGTAGTAGTATAGGAGTAACTTAAGGCATTATTAATATAAAGCTACTTTATTTTATAAGTAAGTAGTAGTAGCTTTATATAAGGCTATAATTCCTACTATTAATATTTATTAGTATTACTTTATTTACTATACCTATACTTTAGTACTAATGCGCTATTAGAGATAGGGTAAAACGGATATAGTAATTCTTTTTCTATACTTTTTAAGAGGTTTAGAGTTAGTTCTGCGTCGCTACTACAGTGTAGGCGAATTTGCGAAAAGTTTTTTTAAAATTTACTAAAGCTTTTACCTTTTATTATTCTACTAAGGTTTTATTTAGTTTATAAAGAATAACTACCTTTACTTTTTAGAATAAAGCTAGGTAGTAATTAATATAGTAATATATATTTAGTAAGTAGGTAAGGGTTTTAACTAAGGGCTTACTATATACTTTAAAGTAGTTAGCTAGAAGTTTATTAAGTTTAGGTACCTTTTAACTTACTAAGCTTTTAATAATACTATAGATTTTATTAGTATTAAAGTAATTCTTTATTAGAAATATTATAGTATTAAGGTAATTATTAAGGTTTTTTAGTATATTATTTAACTAAGCTTAAAAGGAAGGGAAGAAATAATTAGCTAGTGTAGTTATTTTCTTTTAGTATAATTTAGTCATTATAGTATTTATTTCCTTACTTTAAATAAAGGTTAGGATTTACTATTATTTTAATAGTAGTTTACTATAAAGTTATACTTAGTGCTTAAGTTTTTATAAGCTTCTTTAGTATATAATTATTACCTTAATAATAAAGCGCTAAGTATTATACTATTTATTACTAATAACTTAGCTTTATCTTTAGGTTATATTAGTAGTAAGCTATTAATTCTCCTTAGTATAAGAAGTTTATTATTACCTTAATACTTTTTTTATATTTTAAGTAGCTTTTTTAGTATAGTAGTTTTATTATAAATTTAGCTTAAGGCTGCCTTAAAGTTCTTTTAAAACTACTAAATTTATAATAGCTTAAAGCTTAGCTATTATTTATTCTATATAATTATTAATTTCTATTAGTATATAAAGTAAAGGTTTAGTAAGGTTATAATAAAACTATATTACTACTTTAGCTATTATAAGATTATTTTTTATATATAGCTACTTAAAATAAAGAGAATAGTTATTACTTAGCTTTAAGTTAATACTAATATAAATTAACTATAGTATATAGTTAGATTTAATAAGGTTTAATTTTCTTAAAAATTTAACTTTTATATTATAAGTAGCCTATATATAGTTAATAATACTATCTCTTTTACCCTATAATCTTTAAGTTACTTTACCCTATAGTATTATAAATTTAAGTTATTACTATATTATTATTATAAAGAGTATATTACTTTTTATTAAAGTTTAATTATAATAATTTTAAAGTAAGTAGTATTAGTTAAAGTTACTAATAAAAATACTATAGTTTAAAGGTAAAGCTACTATAAAGTTAAGAAGAGGTAATATTTAATTAGGTTTATAGGTAGGGGAGTATATTAAATAAATATAGTATTTTATTAGTATTATTAAGCACTAATCCTTACTTATATATATTAACTATACCTTAGCTTTATATTAGTAGTTTATATAAATTATAGTTTAGCTACTTTAAGTAATAAGTTAAAAGTAGCTAAGGCTAAAGTTAAGTAATTTACTATTTATAGTTTTTAGCTTCTATATTATTATTATACTAGCTTTAAGTTAGATTTTTAGCGCTAAATATATAAGGTAGGGTTTTTTTTATATATTTTAATATATAACTTTTATTATATACTTTATATAGTATATTAAATTAGGCTTAGCTTATTTAGTACTATAGTAGCTATAGGTTATTAGCTAAGAAAGGCCTTTATAGTAGCTTATAATTACTATATTAATTTTAGTCTTAATTTAGAAAGGTAAGTATATAGTTTATTTACTTATTTTTATAGTAAAGCCTTTTATAATAGTAGGTTATTAATATTATATCTTTAGCTATAGCTAAGCACTTTTATTTAGCTATCTTTTTTTAGTATAAAAGGTTTAGTAAAGGCTAAGGGCTATGCTAGGTATATAGTATATATATAGTTTTATTATTTATTTATAATATTATATATATAGAACTATATAGGGTAAGGACCTAATAGTTAATATAGTATTTCTATATAGCTCTTAATAATACTAAGTAAGTTTACTTACCCCCCTTATATTAGCTAAATATATAGTAGCTATACTATAAAGGCACTATATAATATATAGCTATATAGCTAAATTTAAAGCACTTAAAGTATTAATAAAGGTAAATAATATTATTATAGGGTTTAGCTTTAAATATTTTAGCTTTATAAATAATTCTAATATAATATAGCTTATTTACTATATTAATACTATTAATTATAATAATTAAAGGAGATTAAGTTATAATATTATATAGTTTCTATACTATAACCTTTATAAGACCTTATTTATTAGCTATAATTATATTTTAAAGAATATAATTCTTTTCTTAGTTCTATATATAATATACTAAAAAGCCTTTAATAATAATACTAAATATATATTAATTTAGTATTACTTTTAGCCTAAAAGTAGTGCTAACCTAAGCTATATTATTAATGTAAGGTTTTACTATATTATAAAATATAATTATAGTATTACTATTATAAAGGTAGTATATTACTATAGCTATATTAATATTTATAGCTTAATTAATAGCTATAATAGTTTCTTTAAGTTAGTAATTCTATATTACTTTAGCTATAATATTACCTTTAATAATAGTTTTATAGTAAATATAAAGTAGTATTATTACTATTATAGTATAAATTTACTAAATTAGTATTTAAATAGTATTTTTTAATAATAATACTAGCTTAGCTTAAAGCTATAGTATTCCTAGCACTAATAGCTTTCTTTACTATTTATTTAATTACTTTTTTTAAATTTTTAATTATAATAGGCTTATTAAGTAATAGTAAAGTTAATATTATTATTAGTATTTTAAAAAGGGTTTAGGGTATAAAAAGTCTATATTAAGCTTATATTAAGGCTATATTATTAATATAAAGAATAATATTCTATATACTCTTTAGCTTTATAGCTAGTATGAGCTTAGTAATTTTATTATATTTAATTATAAAGTAGTTTAGTATTTACTTATATATAGGTAGTAGTATAAAAGTAACTTAAGGCATTATTAATATAAAGCTACCCTACCTTATAAAAAAGTAGTAATAGCTTTATATAAAGCTATAATTTTTATTATTAATATTTATTAGTATTACCTTATCTACTATACTTACGCTCTAATACTAATATACTATTAAAGATAAGGTAAAATAGATATAGTAATTCTTTTTTTATACTTTTTAAGAGGTTTAGAGTTAGTTCTGCGTCGCTACTACAGTGCAGGCGAATTCGCAAAAAGTTAATATTTTCCTTACTCCTTATAATTTTATTATTTAACACTAAAAAGTAATAACTAATCCTACTAATGCTTCTTTATAATAGCTAGATTATATAATATAAGAAATAGAAAATATTAATAAATTAATATTAAAATTATATACTAAGGTAGTATAACTTAATATTATTATTATATTAAAATCTATAAAAATAAAAATCTATATAAGAATTAATACTCTTTATAGTAAGAGCCTAGTAAAGAATATAGGATTGCTACCTTATCCTAACTTAATTAAGGTTAAATTATTAAAAGGGATAGAATCTCCTTATAATTTAAGTAACTTAGAATTATTACTAAATTTAGTTAAAAAAGCTTAAAATTTAGATATATAAACCTAAGACTAGCTAAAGTAAGTGTATAGCTACTAAGATTTATAATAGTTTATAAATAAAAATAGAATCTGAAGATATTAAAATTAAGTATTTATTCTAAATTTAGAAGTACTTAAATTAGTTCTTTTCTAAATATACTATAATGATCTATTAGTAGGATATTTTAGTGTAAAAAGAATAGTAGAACTCCTTAAATAAAAATTCTTTTAAATAAATTTATATCTAAACATTAAAGATTATATTAAATCCTATATTATTTACTAAAGAGTTATAGTAAAATAGTATAAGCTATATAAATAATTGGAAAATCTATTAATTCCTAATAGACCTTAAATAGAAATCTCTATAGATTTTATTATAGGTTTACTAAAAATAATCTAAAAGAAATAACTTATTAATTTTATTCTTATTATTATAAATAGATATACTAAATATATTATATTCCTTTTAGTATTATATTTAATTACTCCTACTAAACTTACTAAATTATTTTATAATAAGATTAAGCTAGTCTTTAGTGTATTAAATAGTATTATATTTAACTAAGGCAGTGTTTTTACTAGCTAATTCTAGTTAGAATTATGCTTTACTTCTATGGTAATACATTAATTATTAATAGCTTTTTACTCTTAAATAGATAAATAAATAAAAGGAATAAACTAAACGTTAGAATATTACTTATATATATTTATTACTAAATTAGAATATATATAACTATTACTACTTAAATATACCTAATTTATATATAATAATTCTAAAAATATAACTACTAATACCTTACTAAATATAGCCTTATTTAGTTATAATTCTAAGTTTTATATAATTAAGGATAATTTATTATAAGGGGGAGTATCTAAAGCTAGAAAGTAAGTATAAAAACTAAATATATTAAGAAGTAGATTAGAAATACATTAAATATAAATTAATAAATTATAAACTAAGTATTATAATTAAAAACACTAAGAAATAACCTTTAAAAGGAGGGATTTTATACTATTAAGCATAAAAAACCTATAATTTAAGTAAGAAAAATAGAAACTACTTCCTAAATTTATTAGGCTATTTTAAATTTTAAATAAAATTAGAAAATAAGTATACTAATTAGCACTACTAAACTAATTATCCTAAATTTATAATATATTCTATATTAGTTTACTTAGAAAATAAACTTTTAGAAATAAAGAAAAAGAATAAATTCTACCTATCCCTAACTTAAATAATAACTTTAAGGAATAGAAAGTTAATTAGATTAAATTACACTATTTTCTTTAAAGGGAATTATATTACTTAGTTAAATAGAAAGGATAGCTATTTTAATACAATTAGTAGCTAAATACTAATACACTATAGAATGCAAACCTATGGCACCGTTTTTCAATGTTTTCAGCTTGCGTCAGGCAAGCTTTACAGGGCCAGGCCCGCAATTAGCCTAGCTACACGAGGGTTAACGGCGGCAGCGCGTCGGGAAGGGACTAGTACCTACCCTAAGTGTAAGAATTAATTTTATTGTAAGAGCAGGCAGTATCTTTAATAACACTATAGTTAGTCTAGGGCAGCAATAGGGCAGCACTGCTATAAAAATAGAAATAAGGATATACTTATAATAAAAGTAATAAATAAAGAAGGAAGAAAGAAGGGAAAAGCCTAAAAATAAAAAAAAAGAGTAAATATAGTATTTTTTTCTCTTTTTATTATATAACTAATAAATAGCTAATAGTTAGTTTAATAATAGCTAGCTACTAACTAGTATAGCTAATACTATAAAGATATAAAAGCTAGAGAAAGGTTTTAAGTAAAGAAATAGTAACCTAAGGGAATTAGCTAGGAATTAGTATAAAAGATAGGCTAAGCGCTTAAGGTAACTTATTATAACTTATAAACTACCCCTAAGGGTAATTTATATTATTACTATACCTTTACTAACCTAGCCTAATTCCTATTTTACACTATATACTCTTTTATAATACTAGTTAAGTTTAGCTAGTAGCATATTACTTTTTATAATTAAAACTAGTATAGAGCTACCCTAGCTCTGCTATAAAATATAGAAAAAGGTTATATATAGGTTTTCCTCCCTATGCTAGGGTTTTTCCTATATAGTTTAAGTAGCAGTAGTACTAGCATTAGGCTTACAAGCCTGACTAGAGTAATAATAATAATAATAATAATAGAATGCAAACTAGTTAGTAAATAAATACTATATATTTTTATTTAAATTTAAAAGAAATAAAATTTATAAGGGACTCTAAAAACGTAGTAAACTATATAAATATCCTTTAGAATAACCTTAGAAAATCCTTATAAAAAACAACTACTATTTATATTTACTAAGCATTTATTTTATATTCTTTCTATAGAATTTATCCATATTTCTTATATAATAAAAAAAAATTATAATAAAATATCTATTTATTATTATTTTAATTATATAAAATTTAATACTTAATTTTTTAATTCTTTAAAGTTTTAGTAAAAATTTCTTTAAAAGTTATAAAGAGATTAATATCCTCTATTTCTTTATTAAATATAGCTATAGAGTTAATAAAAACTAAGACTATTATTTAGTATATCCTTAAATAATAGTTATTATTACTATTAAGGTATAGTATATAATTACACTAAAATTCCATTTAATCTTTAGCTAACTAGTATACTAATATTAGCTAAAGCTCTATTCTAAATTAAAAAAAAAGGGAATAGGAAACTTATAAGTTTTTTAGGTATTGTAAATAAAACATTATAAAGGGCTTAGGTAGTAGACACTTTAGTATTGTATTTATTAATATTTTCCTAAGATTCTATACTAAATTAGTACTATATTCTATTTTATCTTAGAAAAAAAAAAGAAAGAATCCTATTTCTTACCTTTAACTATTTTTAGTGAAATTAGAGACTATTTTCACAGTAATAGTCTAAAATAAACTATATAAATGTAGAAAAAAGGTTATAGAAATGCTCCTATATCTTAATTCTAAATACTAAAAATTCTTTACTAGCTAAATATATTAATTTGCTTATAAATATACATACTTTAATAAAATTATTATAGTATACTAGTAATAATTTTAGTACTTAGGTAAATTATTAATATATTCTCTTTAATTTTAGTATTAATACTTACTTTATAGTAAAAAGATATAGCTAAAGTATAATAATAGTATTTTATTATTATTATTATTAATACTCTAGTTAGGCTGTTGGCCTAATTCTAGTATCACTGCTACTTAACCTATATAGGAAAAACCCTAGTATATAGAGGAAAACCTATATATAGCCTTTATTTAGGTTCTATAGTAAAGCTATAGTTACTTTATACTAGTTTTAACTATAAAAAGTAGTATATTACTAGCTAAACTTAACTAGTATTATAGGAGAGTATATAGTATAAAATAAAAAGTAAACTAGGTTAGTAGAGGCATAGTAGTGCTATAGAATACCCTTAGAGGTAGTTTATATATTATAATAAGTTACTTTAAGCATTTAGTTTATTTTTTATACTAATCTTTAGCTATTTCCCCTAAGCTATTACTCTTTTACCTAAAACCTTTGTTTAGCTTCTATATTTTTATAATATTAATTATACTAGTTAGTAGCTAGCTATTACTAAACTAATTATTAGCTAACTGTTAATTATATAATAAAAAAAGAGAGATATATAAACCTTTTTCCCTTTAATTCTAACCTTTTCTCTTTTTTCTTTCTTTTTTCTTTATTACTTTTATTATAAATATACCTTTATTTTTATTTTTATAGTAATACTACTCTATTACTACCCTTAATTAATTATAGTATTATTAAAAATACCTTTTACCTTTATAAATAAATTAATTATTATACTTAAGGTAAGTACTATTCCTTTTTTAATATATTATTACTACTAACCTATATATAGCTAAACTAATTATAAGCCTAGCCCTATAAAGCTTACTTAATATAAGCTAAAAATATTAAAAAATAATACTATAGTACTAAAGGTTAATACCCCCTTAAAACCTATATTACTATTATTACTAATTTAAATAAGTATTAATAGTATATATTTTAAGTATATAAAAGTAAAAAAGACTTATTTAGGTATAAGTATTATATCTTTTATTTATATTAATAGCTAGGTAAAAACTAATTAGTTTTATAGCTAAATTTAAATATTATATTATATTAAGAAGCTATTAAGTAAGTAATAAATATATAAGACCTTTATACCTTTAAAAAGTTTATTAATATAAATATAAGGTAGGTTAGTTATAGTTTAGCTATAATATGAATATAGTACTAACTTATAAATAAGCTAAGAAGTATAATACTACTTAAAAAAAGATAGTTTAGCTTATAAAATAAGTAGGCTTATTTACTAATATAGTAATATAGGCTACTAATAGTATAATAGTAATTTTAGCCTTAATTTTAGTTAAAAGTAAGATATTACTATAAGCTTACTATATTATTAATATACTAAAGAAATAAAATAATATTTTAAAAGAAATTCTATAAAAGGTTTATAGGCTTAGCTTAATTATAGCTTAAAATTATATAATAATAAAGATAGAGAATAATTTAAAGAAAAAAGGGGGGGAGAGAAGAGAGGGGGAAGGAGGGGGGTAATAGAGTATAGGCTTAGGGCTAGTATAAAAGCATTATACTTATTTCTTATTTTTTAAGCTATTATTTTTTATATATTATTAAATATAAGTTATATATTATAATAATATATTCTACCTATAATATTTATATAGCTTTTTAGTATATCTATACCTATACTATATTAGGTACTATATTTTATTATATCTTTAGTATTTTTAGCCTATTAATTTTAAAGACTTTTAATAAGTTAGAATTAAAGAATATACTTTATTAATATAAGCTATTTTATAAGTATAATTACTAGCTTATTATACTTTAATGCCTCTTTAACTTTATATTAGTTATATACTAGGTATATACCTATATTAATAGAGTAAAGGTAATTAAAATTCTTATAAAATAATAGAATATAATAGTAGTTTTTATTATTTACCTAGTAGCTATATATTAGTAATTTTATTTTCAAAATATATTAGCTTAAAAGAAAGGTATTAATCTTAATTTATTCTATATATATTTATATAAGTATTATAAATTTATACTTAGTAAAACTTAAGTAAAGGTAAATAACTTTAGTAGTAAAGGTAAAGTTAGAGTTAAGCTTTATTACTATATAGTTAATATAAGTTTAGTATACCTATATAGTAATTCTTTTTTAATATTAATAGTTCTTTTATTTTAAAGTAAGTGCTTTAGTTAGGAATAGTTTTAGTAAGTAGTTATAAAGCTAGTTTAAAAATAATATATAATTTCAATAGTTATTTTATTATAATAAGTAGCTATATCTTTAGTATACTAATTTATATTAAAGTTAAGCTATTATTATAGTATATATATTATATATTTACTTAGCTATTCTATTAGCCTTTATTTATTAATAAAAGTATAGTAAGTAGTAGTTAAGGTAAAGGTTAATTAAAGCTATAGCTACTTTAATTTTAACTAAGGTATATAGTATAGCTTTAAAGGTATTAGTTATTATTCTTAAGTATTTAGTTTATTTAAAAATAAATACCTTAGCTATACTTTATACTTTACTATTAATATTAATAAGAGTATAGTATAATTCTATACTATATATAATAATACTTTAAATAACTTATATATATAAAAGCTATATATTATATAAAGAGTATCCTTAAGTTAAAGCTATTAGTAATATAAAAGTAAGTTATTACTATAGTAATTTTAACTTAACTTAGCTTTAATATACTTTTTAATAAAGTTTATAATAAACCTATTCCCTAAGGAAGTAAGTAAATTAAATTAGTTATATTATATTAGTACTAAGCTAAACTAATATTATAATAATAGTGTGCTATTTAGTAAAGTATATAAGTTTACTTTTTTTTAAATTAAACTTAAGGCTTAATTCTTAAAACTACTTTTAATAAATTAATTATATAGCTTTAAGGTAGTTTTATATTTTCTTTATTATTTATTTATATACTAATATATTTATATTATTAAAAAATCCTATAATAAGTATAAATTATATTACTTAAAGCTTAATATATAATAAGGTAATATAAAGTAAAAAAAGAATAAAAGAAATAAGTAACCTTTATAG
This sequence comes from Claviceps pusilla, assembly GCA_018360225.1. Taxonomy (NCBI): domain Eukaryota; kingdom Fungi; phylum Ascomycota; class Sordariomycetes; order Hypocreales; family Clavicipitaceae; genus Claviceps; species Claviceps pusilla. The sequence continues at coordinate 61,641 of SRPW01000006.1, read as the reverse complement.
TACTTTTATAGTTATAAGTAAAGGGCTTATAGATTTATTATTAAAAAAAAGGCTAGCTATATATTTAGTAGTAAAGGAGTAGGTTTATACTACTATTTATATAAAAATATTAGTAGTAATAAGAATATAAAATAATTATTTATAATAAATAATATTAAAGGCTATTAATATATTTAACTAAAATAGTAATATAATACTACTATAGTACTATACTACCTATACTAATTCTATTAAAATACTTAATATAACTTCTATTAATTTATTTACCTTATTACTTATTTATAAGTTAAGTAATGCCTTACTTAACTTAGCTATAAAGGTAAGCTAGCTTATTATTATTACTTTTAATACCTTTTTAATAATATTAAAAAGTAAAATAAGGTACTAAGCTTCTACCCTTTATTATTCTATTAAGGTTTTACTTAGTTTATAAAAAATAATTACTTTTACCTTTTAAAATAAAGCTAAGTAGTAACTAATATAGTAGTATATATTTAGTAAGTATATAAAGGTTTTAACTAAGGGCTTATTATATACTTTAAGGTAGCTAGCTAAAAGTTTATTAAGTTTAAGTACCTTTTAACTTACTAAGCTTTTAATAATACTATAGATTTTATTAGTATTAAAGTAGTTCTTTCTTAGGAATATTATAATATTAAGATAATTATTAAGGTTTTTTAGTATATTATTTAGCTAAGCTTAAAAGAAAGAAAAGAAATAATTAGCTAGTATAACTACTTTCTTTTAATATAATTTAGTAATAATAATATTTATTTCCTTACCTTAAATAAAGGTTAGAATTTATTATTATTTTAATAATAGTTTACTATAAAGCTATACTTAGCGCTTAAGTTTTTATAAGCTTCCTTAGTATATAGTTACTACCTTAATAATAAAGTATTAAATACTATACTATTTATTACTAATAACTTAGCTTTATATCTAAGCTATATTAATAGTAAGCTATTAATTCTTTTTAATATAAAAAGTCTATTATTACTTTAATACTCTCTTTATATTTTAAGTAGCTTTTTTAATATAATAGTTTTACTATAGATTTAGCTTAAAACTACCTTAGAGTTCCCTTAAAACTACTAAATTTATAATAGCTTAAAGCTTAGCTATTATTTATTTTATATAATTATTAACTTTTATTAATATATAAAGTAAAGGTTTAATAAACTTATAGTAAAACTATATTATTACTTTAGTTATTATAAAATTATCTTTTATATATAGCTATTTAAAATAAAGTAAATAGTTATTACTTAACCTTAAATTAGTATTAATATAAATTAACTATAGTATATAGTTAGATTTAATAAGGTTTAATTCTTTTAAAAATTTAACTTTTATATTATAAATAGCTTATATATAGTTAATAATACTATCCCTTTTACTTTATATTCTTTAAATTACTTTACTTTATAATATTATAAACCTAAGCTATTACTATATTATTATTATAAGGAGTATATTACTTTTTATTAAGATTTAGCTATAATAATTTTAAAGTAAGTAATATTAGTTTAAGTTATTAATAAAAATACTATAGTTTAAAGGTAAGGCTATTATAAAGTTAAAGAAAGGTAATATTTAATTAAGTTTATAAGTAAAAGAGTATATTAAATAAATATAGTATTTTATTAGTATTATTAAGTACTAATCCTTATCTATATATATTAACTATACCTTAGCCCTATATTAATAGTTTATATAAATTATAGTTTAGTTACTTTAAGTAATAAGTTAAAAGTAGCTAAGGCTAGAGTTAAGTAGTTTATTATTTATAGTTTCTAGCTTCTATATTACTATTATATTAGCTTTAAGTTAGGTTTTTAATACTAAATATATAAGGTAGGTTTTATTTTATATATTTTAGTATATAACTTCTATTATATACTCTATATAGTATATTAGGTTAGGCTTAGCTTGTTTAGTATTATAATAGCTATAGGTTTTAAGCTTAAAAAAGCCTTTATAGTAACTTATAATTACTATATTAATTTTAGTTTTAATTTAGGGAGATAGATTTATAATTTACTTACTTATTTTTATAATAAAGCCTTTTATAATAGTAAGTTATTAGTATTATATCTTTAGCTATAGCTAAGTATTTTTATTTAACTATCTTTTTTTAATATAAAAGGTTTAGTAAAGGCTAAAGGCTATACTAAATATATAGTATATATATAGTTTTATTATTTATTTATAATATTATATATATAGAATTATATAAAGTAAGGACCTAAATAGTTAATATAGTGTTTTTATATAGCTTTTAATAGTACTAAGTAAGTTTACTTATTTCTTTTATACTAACTAAATATATAGTAGCTATACTATAAGAGCGCTATATAGTATATAGCTATATAGCTAAATTTAAAGCACTTAAAGTATTAATAAAAGTAAATAGTATTATTATAAGGTTTAGCTTTAAATATTTTAGCTTTATAGAGAATTCTAATATAATATAGCCTATTTACTATATTAATATTATTAATTATAATAATTAAGGGAAATTAAGTTATAATATTATATAGTTTCTATATTATAACCTTTATAGAACTTTATTTATTAGCTATAATTATATTTTAAAAAATATAATTTTTTTCTTAGTTTTATATATAATATACTAAAAAGCCTTTAATAATAATACTAAATATATATTAGTTTAGTATAACTTTTAGCTTAAAAGTAATACTAATTTAAGCTATATTATTAGTATAGGGTTTTACTATATTATAAAATATAATTATAATATTACTATTATAAAGGTAGTATACTATTATAGCTATATTAATATTTATAGCTTAATTAATAGCTATAATAGTTTCTTTAAATAAATAGTTTTATATTACTTTAGCTATAGTATTACCTTTAATAATAGTTTTATAGTAAATATAAAGTAATATTACTACTATTATAGCTTAAATTTATTAAATTAATATTTAGGTAGTATTTTTAATAATAATACTTATTTAGCTTAAAGCTATAGTATTTTTAGTATTAATAGCTTTCTTTATTATTTATTTAATTACTTCTTTTAAAGTTTTAACTATAATAGGCTTATTAAGTAATAGTAAGGTTAATATTATTATTAATATTTTAAAGAGAGTTTAGAGTATAAAGAGTTTATATTAAGCTTATATTAAGGCTATATTATTAATATAAAGAATAATATTCTATATACTCTTAATACTATAGCTAGTATAAGCTTAGTAATTTTATTATATTTAATTATAAAGTAGTTTAGTATTTACTTATATATAGGTAGTAATATAAAAGTAACTTAAAGTACTATTAATATAAAGTTACTTTATTTTATAAAAGAGTAGTAATAGCTTTATATAAAGCTATAATTTTTACTATTAATATTTATTAATATTACTTTATTTACTATACCTATACTTTAGTACTAATATATTATTATTATTATTATTACTCTAGTTAGGCTTGTGAGCCTAATACTAGTACCACCGCTACTTAAACTATATAGGAAAAACCCTAGTATAGGGAGGAAAACCTATAAACAACCTTTTTCTATATTCTATAGTAAAGCTATAGTAGCTCTACACTAGTTTTAATTATAAAAAGTAGTACGCTGCTAGCTAAACTTAACTAGTATTATAAGAGAGTATATATTATAAAATAGAAATTAGACTAAGTTAGTAAAGGTATAGTAATAATATAGATTACCCTTAGGGGTAGTCTATAAGTTATAGTAAGTTACCTTAAGCACTTAGCCTATTTTCTATATTAGTTCTTAGCTAATTCCTTTAAGTTACTACCTTTTTATTTAAAACTTTTCTTTAGCTTTTATACCTTTATAGTATTAGCTATATTAGCTAGTAGCTAGCTATTATTAAACTAATTATTAGCTATTTATTAGTTATATAATAAAAAAAGAAAAAAACACTATATTTACTCTTTTCTCCTTATTTTTAGGCTTTTCCCTTTTTTTTCCTTCTTTATTTATTACTTCTATTATAAATATACCTTTATTTCTATTTTTATAGTAATGCTACTCTATTACTACCCTAAACTAACTATAGTATTATTAAAGATACTACTCACTCTTAAAATAAAATTAATTCTTATATTTAAAGTAAGTACTAGTCCCTTCCTAATACACTACTACTATTAACCCTTATATAGCTAAGCTAATTATAAGCCTAGCCCTATAAAGCTTACTTAATATAAGCTAAAAATATTAAAAAATAGTGCTATAGCACTAAAGGTTAGTACCTCTTTTTAACCTATACTACTTCTATTATTAATTTAAGTAAGTATTAATAGTATATACTTTAAGTATATAAAAGTAAAAAAGACTTATTTAGGTATAAGTATTATATCCTTTATTTATATTAGTAGCTAGGTAGTAGCTAATTAGTTTTATAGCTAAATTTAAATATTATATTATATTAAAAGGCTATTAAATAAGTTATAAATATATAGAATCTTTATACCTTTAGGGAGTCTATTAAAATAATTATAAGGTAGCTAAAATATAGTTTTGCTATAATATTAATATAATACTAATATATAGCTAAGTTATAAAGTATAATATTACTTAAAAAGAAGTAGTTTAACTTATAAAGTAGGTAGGCTTATTTATTAATATAGTAATATAGGTTAGTAGTAGTATTATAATAGCTTTAGCCTTAACCTTAGTTAAAAGTAAGCTACTACTATAGACTTACTATATTACTAATATACTAAAGAAACTAAATAATATTCTATAGAATAGGCTTATTATAATTATTATATAGGGCTATATAAAGAAGGTAGTAAAAAAGAAAAAGGGGATAAAGAAAGAGGGGGGGGGTAAAGGAGGAAAGGAGGGAGCTAGGGGCTAAGGGGGTATAAGCCTAAGGCTAGTGTAGGTATATTACGCCTATTTTCTATTTTCTTAGCTATTATATTTATTTTTCTTTAAAAATAAGTTATATATTTTAATAATTTATACTAGCTATAATATTTATATAGCTTCCTACTGCCTTTATATCTATACTATGCTAGGTGCTATATAGTATTATATCCTTAATATTCTTAGCTTATTAATTTTATAAGCTTTTTATAAGCTAAAACTAAGAAATATACCCTATTAAAATAAGCTACTTAATAAGTATAATTACTAGCTTATTATTCTTTAAAGCCTCTTTAACTTTATACTAGTTTTATACTAAGTATATACCTATATTAATAGAGTAAAGATAATTAAAATTTTTATAAAATAGTAAAATATAGTAGTAGTCTTTATTATTAGCTTAGTAGCTATATATTAGTAATTCTACCTTAAAAATATATTAGCTAAAGAGAAAAGCATTAAGTTTAATTTATTCTATATATATTTATATAAGCACTATAGATTTATACTTAGTTAAGCTTAAGTAAAGGTAAACTACTTTAGTAATAAAAGTAAAGCTAAGGTTAAGCTTTACTACTATATAATTAATATTAGTTTAGCGTGCTTATATAGTAGCTTACTCTTAGTATTAATAGTCCTTTTATTTTAAAGTAAGTGCTTTAGTTAGAAAGGGCTTTAATAAATAGTTATAGGGTTAGTTTAAAAATAATATATAGTTTAGGTAGTTATTTAGGTATAGTAAGTAGCTATACCCTTAGTGTATTAGTTTATATTTAAATTAAGCTATTATTATAGCATAGGTGCTATAAATATACTTAGCTATTTTATTAGCTTTTATTTATTAGTAAAAGTAAAGTAAATAATAGTTAAAGTAAAGGTTAATTAAAGCTATAGCTACCTTAGTTTTAACTAAGGTATATAGTATAGCCTTAAATATATTAGTTACTATCTTTAGGTATTTAGTTTATTTAAAAATAAATACCTTAGCTATACCCTTTACTTTATTACTAACTTTAGTAAAGGTATAGTATAATTCTATACTATATATAATTATACTTTAAATAACCTATATATATAAAAGTTATATATTATATAATAAGTATCCCTAAGTTAAAGCTACTAGTAATATAAATATAAGCTATTACTATACTAGTTTTAACTTAACTTAACTTTAATATATTTTTTAATAAAGCTTATAATAAACCTATACCTTAAAAAAGTAGGTAGTTTAAACTAGTTATACTATATTAGTACTAAGTTAGACTAGTAATATAATTATAATATACTACTTAGTAAAGTATATAAGTTTACTTTTCTTTAAATTAAACTTAAGACTTAATTCTTAGAACTATTTTTAGTAAATTACTTAGGTAGCCTTAAGGCAATCCTATATCTCCTTTACTATATATCTAAATATAAGTATATTTATATTATTAAAGAAGCTTATAATAAGTATAAAATATATTACTTAAAGCTTAGTATATAAAAGAGTAATATAAAGTAAGAAGAAAATAAAAGAGATTAAAAACCCTTATAGTATACCTATAATTATAGGTAAAGGGCTTATAGATTTACTATTAAAATAAAGGTTAGTAATATATTTAATAGTAAAGAAGTAAGTTTATACTACTATTTATATAAAGATTTTAGTAGCTATAAAGGTATAAATTAGTTTTTTATAGTAAATAGTATTAAAGGCTACTAATATATTTAGTTAAAGTAGTAATATAATACTACTATAGTGCTATACTATATACACTAATTCTACTAAAATACTTAGTATAACTTTTATTAATTTATTCACTTTATTATTTATTTATAGGTTAGGTAGTATACTACTTAATTTAGCTATAAAGGTAAACTAACTTACTATTACTACTTTTATTACTTTATTAATAATACTAAAAAGTAAGATAAAGTACTAGGCTTTTACTCTTTACTACTTTATTAAGGTTTTACTTAGCTTATAAAAAATAATAACTTTTACTTACTAAAATAAAGCTAAGTAGTAGTTAATATAGTAGTATATATTAAGTAAGTAGGTAAGGGTTCTAGCTAGTAGCTTACTATATACTTTAAAGTAGCTAGCTAAAAGTTTATTTAGTTTTAATACTTTTTAGCTAACTAGGCTTTTAATAATACTATAGATTTTATTAGTATTAAAGTAGTTTTTTAATAGGAATATTATAGTATTAAAGTAGTTATTAAAATCCTTTAGTATATTATTAAGTTAGACTTAAAAGAAAGGAAAGAAATAGTTAGCTAATATAGCTACTTTTTTTTAATATAATTTAATAGTTATAGTATTTATACCCTTACTTTAAATAAAAATAGGGATTTACTATTATTTTAATAATAGTTTACTATAAAGCTATACTTAGTATTTAAGTTTCTATAGGCTTTCTTTATAAATAATAGTTACTTTAATAATAAAGCACTAGGTACTATACCTTTTATTACTAATAGTTTAGTATTATATTTAGGCTATATTAGTAGTAAGTTACTAGTTCTTCTTAATATAGAATATTTACTATTATTATAATACTCTTTTAGTATTTTAAGTAGCTTTTTTAGTATAGTAGTTTTACTATAGATTTAGCTTAAAACTACCTTAGAGTTTCTTTAAAACTACTAGATTTATAATAAATTAAAGCTTAGCTATTATTTATTCTATATAGCTATTAATTTCTATAGGTATTTAAAGTAAGGGTTTAGTAAGGTTATAGTAGAACTATATTACTACCTTAGCTACTATAAGGTTATTTTTTATATATAGCTATTTAAAATAAAGTAGGTAATTACTATATAGCCTTAGGCTAGTGCTAATATAAATAAGCTATAGGATATAGTTAAATTTAATAAGGTTTAGTCTCTCTATAAATTTAGCTTTTATATTATTAATAACCTAAATATAGTTAATAATACTATTCCTTTTACCCTATATTTTCTAAGTTACTTTACTCTATAGTATTATAAGTTTAAGCTACTATTATATTATTAGTATAAGAAGTATATTGCTTTTTATTAAAGTTTAGCTATAATAGTTTTAAAGTAAGTAATATTTATTAAAGTTTTTTATAAAAATATTATAATTTAAAGGTAAAGCTATTATAAAGTTAAGGAGAGGTAATATTTAATTAGGTTTATAGGTTAGGGAATATATTAAGTAAATATAGTATTCTATTAATATTATTAAGTATTAATCCTTACCTATATATATTAATTATACCTTAAGCCTATACTAATAGTTTATATAAATTATAATATAGCTACTCTAAGTAGTAAGTTAAAAGTAGCTAAGGCTAGAGTTAGGTAGTTTACTATTTATAGTTCCTAGCTCCTATATTACTATTATATTAGCTTTAAATTAGGACTTTAGCGCTAAATATATAAGGTAGGTTTTCTTTTATATATTCTAATATATAACCTTTATTATATACTTTATATAGTATATTAAGTTAGGCTTAGCTTATTTAGTGTTATAGTAGCTATAGGTTATTAACTTAGAAAGGCCTTTATAATAGCTTATAAGTACTATATTAATTCTAGTTTAGTATTAGAGAGGTAGGTATATAGTTTATTAACTTACTTTTATAATAAAGCTTTCTATAATAGTAAATTACTTATATCTCTCCTTTAGCTATAGCTAAATATCTTTATTTAACTATTTTTCTTTAGTATAAAAGGTTTAGTAAAAGCTAGGGGCTATGCTAGGTATATAGTATATATATAGTTTTATTATTTATTTATAATATTATATATATAGGACTATATAGGGTAAGGTCCTAAGCAGTTAATATAGCATTCTTATATAGCTCTTAATAGCACTAGGTATAATTATTTACTCTCTTTATACTAACTAAATATATAGTAGCTATACTATAAAGGTAATATATAGTATATAGCTATATAGCTAAATTTAAAGTACTTAAAGCATTATTAAGAATAAATAGTATTATTATAAAGCTTAGCTTTAAATATCTTAGCTTTATAAATAATTCTAGTATAATATAGCCTATTTACTATATTAACTCTATTAATAGTAATAATTAAGGGGGATTAGGTTATAATATTATATAGCTTTTATATTATAATCTTTACTAAACCCTACTTATTAGCTATAATTATATTTTAAAGGATATTATTCTTCTTTTAGTTCTATATATAGTATATAGAAAAGCCCTTAATAATAATACTAAATATATATTAGTTTAGTATTACTTTTAGTTTAAAAGCAGTGCTAACTTAGGCTATATTATTAGAATAAGGCTTTACTATATTCTAAAATATAATTATAGTGTTGCTACTATAAAGGTAATATATTACTATAATAATATTAATATTAATAGCTTAGTTAATAGCTATAATAGTTTCTTTAAGTAAGTAGTTTTATATAGCTTTAGCTATTATATTACTTTTAATAATAGTTTTATAGTAAATATAAGGCAGTACTATTATTATTATAGCTTAAATCTATTAAATAAGTAGTTAGGTAATGCCTTTAATAATAATACTAGTTTAGCTTAAGGCTATTATATTTCTAGTATTAATAGCTTTCTTTACTACTTATTTAATAACTTTTTTTAAGTTTTTAATTATAATAAACTTATTAAGTAATAATAAGGTTAATTTTATTAATATTTTAATATAGGTTTAGGGCATAAGGAAGCTATATTAAGTATATATTAAAGCTATATTATTAATATAAAGAATAATATTTTATATACTCTTTAGTACTATAGCTAATATAAGTTTAGCTATTTTATGTTACGCATCGCGGGATCCCTAGGTTCCTCTTAGCCTAAGCTCCTCGGACCCCGCGGACCACAATGCCCTAGTCTAGCCTCATATATCAGGCATCTGGCCAGATATACCTATACTATACATTTTGTATGGTGTAAGCATTTCTAGATAGATAATCAATATATATTAGCTCCTTCTAGATATAATAGGTTATAAGCCCTACGCATTCTAGATTTTTTAACGTTTTATTATTGTCTTTATTTTAAAACTATGTTGTGTTTTACTATATTTAATATATATATTTTTTAAATATATAATAGAACTAGCGGTATTAGTATCTGCGTTTAACCTAAACCTTGCAATTAAGGCCCTTTTCCTTTAATTAGTTATTTTTATTTATTTAGCCCTTTACTAATTCCTTTTTATAATAAAAAACACATATAAGTAAGGATTTAAATACATAACCTTAGCGTTTAGGCGTGTAGAATTAGTTCTTATTATTATGGCATAAAACACTATAACCCCTAATATTATAAGAATTTTTTATAGAGTCTTTTAAAAAAGGGGCCCTTACTATAACTACCTCTACTGCTAGTTAGGTTTTAATATTTTAAAGTTTAGAACTACCTAGTTACTAGTTTAACTAAAGAGGTAATTATAGATTATTAGGTATAGTAAATTAAAGTAAAGCAATGCCTACTAACTAGGCTAAGGTATAACTAGGTAGAACTCTATAATTTTTTCTCCCTTTATTATTAAGGCATAGGAGACGCCTATTATAAACCCACTAATCTTTAACTTTATAATCTCTATATAGGTATAGGCTATATAGTAATTTAACTAGAATAGCGCGCTACCTATACTAATAAACTGTTTAACTAAATTAGTAATCCTTTAGTATTAAATACTAGGTTATAAGATTATTAATAAAAGGTTCTTATAATATATAATTCCTGCTATAATAAGCAATTAAAATATATCTCTATAGCTATAGGAGGCTAACTAGAGCTATAATATAACTAATCCTTTTAGTATAAAGGATATAATACTAAAATCTATATAAATTATACCCCTAAAGGGTTCTAAAAATTTTAAAGAATAGGAAATCTCTATAAAGATGTATATCTATATTCTTAGCCTTACTAGCTACTTTAAAGGTATAATTCTATAGTCTTAAGAGACTAATAAAAAATATGCCTTATTAATGCATTTAGTATAGTAAATGCTATCTATATATATATATAGAAAAATATCCTTAGAGTGAGATAGGACTATAGAGGCTATATAATAGACCTTATGTAGCTTATTTATAATAATTATAGCTTTTAAGCTAATATTACTATTATTAAGCTACTTAATAGCTTCTTTTAATTAAAAAGGTTAGAGTTCTTATTAATAAGGGCTTAGCTTAACTATTACTAAAATCTATAGTAAAGGATTAATAATGTTATAACTTTACCTAATATTATATAGGTTGCTTAAACACTTTAAGCAGTAAAGGGTGCTATGCCTAATATTTATAATATATAGAAGATTTAAGGTTATAGTTCTAAAGGTCTTAAGAAAGAGGAGATATTAAAATATCTTATATATAAATTAAATAAACTAGCTAAGGATTAGAAAGCTAGTTTCTCTTTAAAGAGGTTTTTATAAGGAAAATAAAAAAAGAAGAAAGTAATAGAATTAATAACTCTTAAATGCAGCTATATAATCTTAGCTAGACGCCCTTTATATATAAAAAATATATACTAAAAGCTTTATTCTAAACTTTAACCTATGTAGGCAAAGTTTGCCTAAAAAGGGAGCTCTATAAAAGTATCTACGCTAAAAAGCACTGCTTCTTTTAATATTATATAAGTAGGAAGTATATTTAGTAGCATAACTATAGGCGTTAATAATAATTACGCTACTGCCACTAATTGTAGCAGACTTATGAGATATAACTATATCCTAGATACTAAATGCAGCAATTATACCTTTAATTTAATAAAGTAGTTTATATACTTAAATACTAATATAGAAGTTAGACTAATAACCACTAGTAATAGTTAGCCCCTTATTATTAAGGGAATTAGAATAGTTAAATTACCTATTAAGGGAGGATATTTTAAGCTACTAAATACCTAACTAGCCCCTAAGGCAAAAATTAATATAATTTCCCTAGGTCTTCTTTATTAAGCTAGTATTATTATAAATAGGTTTATAGACTAACTAATTATAAAGTCCTTATTATAACTTATAGCTTCCTTTTGCTAGGCTTTTAATATTATAGTGCTAAAGCTTTATACTAAAGAACCTTACTTTAACTTTATAGTGTTACCTACTAAAGCTATTATAAAAAATGTAGAATATAGCCTTTTATATAAGAGACTTAGGTACGCTAGAAAGGATTAAATAGTTTGCGCATATAAAGAAGCGGGCATATTAATTAATTTAATATCTATAAGTAATTTTTACTATAAAGCTTACTATCTTATAAAAGCTAACTAAATTATTTATTAAGAACTATAACTTAACGTTAATGCTTTTCTTAGGTATGTTTTTTAGAATTATATTATATATAAACTAGAGGGATTTAGTGGTAAGAACTATACTTTATATGTAATTAATGCTTTTACCTATTTTTACTAAGTTATTCTAACTATAAGTTATAAGAATTTATAGAAAGCTATAAAGGCATAGTAGACTGCTATGGAAAATGTAAGTAGTAGATTTACTATAAAGTGCTTTGATACTAATAATGCTATAGAATTCCTAGGCAAAAAGTTTGCAAATTACTACTGTAAGAAAGGCATTATTTATTGCACTAGGGCTCCTTATATTCCTACCTATTAAGGCCTTATTAAAAGGGCTAGGAGAACCCTTATAGATATAGCTTAAGCGTTAATAATTAGTGCTAAGCTTCTTAATATCCTTTAGCCTTATACTATAAAGTATATAGCTAAAATTATAAATATTCTACTAATAAGTAGCACTCCTAGTGGAAAATCGCTGTAATAAGCTCTCTTTAATGAAATTAGGCTTATTAACAACTTATTAATTAAGAATCTTTATATATAGGGGTGCATTACTTATGTATAAATCTCTAATAAAAGATATATAAAGGCATAGAAAATATCCTCTAGAGTAAAAAAGGGGCGCCTTATAAGCATAGAAGGTAATAAATATTATCTATTTAAGGTTTAGCTACCTAATAAAAACTGTATTATTAAGGCATGAGATGTTTAATTTTAGAAAAACCCTATAAAATCTTATAACTCTACTAATAAAACTAAATTTATTACTAAATTAGTTAATCTAGTGTTTAAAGAAAAGGGTAGAAGGATTATTACTCTACTTTTTATAGACTTAGCGTATAAGGCTAACCCTTTACTATAAGATAGGATCTAATAATATATAATATAGTCTAGTACTGTAAATGCCTTATAAGGTTATAATAATACTAAAAACACGTTTAGGGGTAACCTTTTATTTAATTAGATATACTAGAGGTTAACTACTCCTCCTAGTAAACCCCCTTTATATTATCTTTTTAGTTTACTAAAAACAATGTTAAAGAACCTACTAGAATTATAGCAAAAGGAGTAGCTTATTATATCTAAGTAACTTAAAGAACTAATTATTAACCCTAATAGATATAAGACTAAAGCTTTTTTTAAGCCTATTCTCTTTATTAAAGATATAGAGATAACTAATGCACTATATAATGTAAATTATACTAATATAAATAATATTATTATAATAGCTAAGTTATTAAAAGTGGTTACTAATAAAGTAACTTTTTTATTTTAAAAGGATAAGATATAATAAGCATTAAAGGACTATAAAGAGAGGATTATACACTCTTAAAGCTTAAAGTCTATTAACTAAGAATCCTTATCTTCCTAACTTAATATATAATAGTTATTATATATAGGCATATGTAAGGATTATCTATATATTATAATATATAGTTAAAAACGCGCTTTTCCTAACAGCTCTGCAGAGCCTAAACAATTAAACCTTATATATTATAATAATAATACTATTTATAACTTAGATAACTCTATAAACCCCTTATATTGTATAATAATAGTGTAAGCAGCGAGCGTAGCTAATATAAAGATATATATACTATTAAATTAGTTTAAAGCATATAAGCTGCCTAATTATTAAACCTTTTAATAGCTAGTTAAGATTAAAGAATTATAAAAAATATAATAAAAAGATAGTTAGTGTTTTATATATACACCTAAGAACGCTATTATTTTTAATAGCTAGTAGGTTTATACTATTAAATATCCTATTAATAAACTACCTTTTCTAAAGGCTTGCTAGGTTATTTATAGTAACTAATACTCTAAAGTCTTTAATGCTTAAAACCTTTATACTATAGTAGTATACCTAGTTTCTTTATATGTTTTTTATGTAATTATTACTATTCTTAACCTTAAGTGGCAGTAGTGTAATATAGTTAATGCCTTTCTAAATATAGAGGCTAAAACTAAGGTCTTTATAAGGCAGTCTTATAGCTATAAGGATATATTAGGATGAGTGTGCTGCCTTAATTGTGCGCTCTATAGTCTTTTAATATTCCCTCTTTAGTAGCTTAATAATATTTTTACTAAGCTCTTTAAATATAGCTTTTAGCGCCTTTTTAGTAAGTTATATATTTTTACTTATAATAACTTTATTTTTCTTCTTCTTTATATTAATAATATTATTATAGCGGCTTCCTTAAATGCTATTATAGACTCTATACTTAATATACTAGAATTATAATATAAGCTTAAGTACCTAGGAATAGTTTAGATATTCCTAGGTATATAATTTAAATAGGATTATAACTATTAAACTATTTTACTTTATTAGAAGAAGTATATTAATTCTATTTTTTAATAGTATAATACTTTAAGCCTAACCCCTGCTTATATGCCCTAGCTACCTAAGGTTAAGATTCCTCCTAATTAGAAAGACCTCCTAATAGTTAAAATTCTTAAAAACTAGTAATATAAAATTAGTTGCTTTAACTAGCTCTTAATATATATAAGATCTAATATTATATATATAGTAAATAAGCTTAATATAGCAAATCTAGCACTAAAGTAGATTTATATAGATTTAAAGAAGCACCTTTAGAGATATCTTTAAGGAATAAAGGATTTAGGGATTCTTCTTAGTAGTGTTATTAATAATAGCACTATTAAACACTCTTTCTAGGTCTATAGCTATAGCAATGCCTTTTATAGCAATAACCTTAATATAAGGCGCTCTATAGCTAATTATATTATACTAGTTAATAGCAGTACTATTCTTTAGGCTTTAAAGCAATAATTTATAGTTGCATTAAGCACTATAGAAGCTAAATTCCTTAATCTCACACCTATAGCGCTCTCTATAACCTAGGTTTTATAGCTAATTAAAGACTTTAGATTTAGTTAAGTCTACTTATTATTACTATTTATAGATAGTTAGAACGCTAAGGCAAATGTACTAAATAAGAAGTATTATAGCTATATAAGGCATATTAATTTATAATATAAATAGATTACATAGAGAGCTTATAATAGCCTCTTTTGCCTTAAGTAGGTTAGCACTAATTAAATAATTATAAATAGCTTTACTAAAGGCCTTAAGCATAAAAAACATAGTAACTTTATATATATACTCTAAATAACCTTAAAGTCTAAGCTTCCTTTCTATAGAAATTATTAATTACACTTTAATATCTTTTTCTTTTCTCTTTTTTATATATTTTCTATATATTTTTTACTGCTTATATATTAGCTTTAGTTATAACTTATTAACCTTACCGGAAGCCTAACCTTCTACAC
The DNA here is from genome assembly GCA_018360225.1 of Claviceps pusilla. NCBI lineage: Eukaryota > Fungi > Ascomycota > Sordariomycetes > Hypocreales > Clavicipitaceae > Claviceps > Claviceps pusilla. The sequence continues at coordinate 46,215 of SRPW01000006.1, read as the reverse complement.
GCAAATTCCTTTAAATACCTTAACGCATTTAACATTTTCTATATCCTACTCCTTTGCAATTAAATATTATATATATTTAGTATAGGCTAGTTATTTAGCTATAGGGGTGGTGTTATATATTGCAGGATCCCTAGGTTCCTCTTAGCCTAAGCTCCTTAGACCCTGCAGACTATAATGCCCTAGTCTAGCCTTATATATTAGGCATCTAGCTAGATATGCCTATACTATACATTTTATATAGTGTGAGCATTTCTAGATAGATAATTAATACATATCAGCTCCTTCTGGATGTAACATTTTATTATATTTAATAGTAAGGTAGTTTAGTATTTACTTATATATAAATAATAGTATAGAAGTAACTTAAGGTATTATTAATATAAAGCTACCTTATTTTATAAGTAAGTAGTAGTAGCTTTATATAAGGCTATAATTCCTACTATTAATATTTATTAGTATTACCTTATCTACTATACCTACACTCTAGTACTAATATACTATTAAAGATAGAGTAAAATAAATATAGTAATTCTTTTTCTACACTTTTTAAGAGGTTTAGAGTTAGTTCTGCGTCGCTACTGCAGTGTAGGCGAATTCGCAAAAAGTTTTTCGTAGTTTACCTTAATAGTTATAATAACTAGCTAGTAGCTATATAACTAAGTTAGTAGTTATATAAAGGGGGGTTAGTAATAATTATAAGAAAGAAATAGTCCCCTTATACTTTTTCTTTTTTTTTTTTATTATAGTTAAAGCTTTTAAAGTAAGTTATTCCCTTTTTAATACTTTAATAAAGGTAACTTAGTATACCCTTTACTAAGTAGTATTAGGTTTAGCTTAGTTTTACTAACCCTAGCTTAAATATCAAGTAAAAAAAAGAAAATATAACTAATAAGTATATAATTTAGGTTTAACTTAGGGGCACTACTAACTTGTTAAGGTAGGGTATAATTAAAGTATAGCCTTATAAACCTTATATTATTTATATAGGTATTATTAGTTATTTATATAAAAATTAAAAAGGTATATCTCTAACTTAGAGTTAATATATATTTAGTACTAATATAATATAGGTATCTTTAAAGCTTACTATAAGTATATTTATTAAAGTAAAACTTATTTTAAAATAAGTAATAGTAATATATTTAATTAAAGGTAATATAGAGTCTAACTAAGCCTATAGCTAGCTTATACTAATTTATATTAATAAAACGTAAAGAAACTTCTTTAAATATAAAGAAATTACTTTAATACTATTATTAATACTATTAATAAAAATAATAATCTTAATTCCCTAGTAAGTATAAGTTTTTTTTAATATAAAGCTATAGATACTAATATAATATAGGCTAGTTATAATAACCTTTAGAAAAAGGTAATATAGCTTATAAAGTAAAATAGTAAGGAGAAGGTAGTAGGTTAAGCCCTTAATGAAGCTAGTTTAACTATACTTTTTAAATAAAAATACCTAGGTTATTTAGGTTATATTATAGCTATATTAAAAAAGTAAGTAAAGTAAGAGGTAGTATAGGAGTAATATAGGTTTAGGCATTAAGCTAGTATTTTATTTATTTTTATTTTATTTTTAGTAAAAATAAATAAAAGGTTATTTATAGTAAGCTTATTATAGCTTTATATAGGGGGTATAGTTATTTTTAGTAAATATATATTATTATTATAATATTTATTAGTAAATATTTATAGTATTTATAATTATATTAATAAGTAAGTATACTAAGGCTAACTTAGATTCCCTATAGTGCCTTAATTATATAGTATTAAGAGTTTTATTTTCTTAAGAAGCCTATAGTTAATTAATTAATATAAAGTAAGGGATTTATTTAGTTTAAAGGAGCTATTATATAAAGTAGTAAGCTAAAGGGCCCTAATTAAGGGCTAAGTAAATATTATAGTAGTTATATATTAGGGGTATATTAGAGCTATAGGGGTAGAGGTAGTTATAGTTTAGGTAGTTAAGAATAATATAGTAATAATTTTTTATATTATTTTAGTATTAATAAATTAAGGAGTTTACCTTAGGTATATATTAAGTATAAAGGAATGCTTTAAAGCTAATTATTTTAATATATATTTAAATAAAGGTAGCTAACTTATATTTTATAAGGTAGTTATATAGCTATATTATCTTATAGGTAGTGTAGAAGTTAGGCTTATATTTAGCTACTATAGGGGTATATTAGGGCTAATATATATACACTACTATATAGGTTTAGTGCTATTAATCTTTTTATTCTTATTTAAGTTCTTTAGCTAGTAAAAGGGCATTAAAGTAGGTAGCTAAGTAATAAAATAAAGAACTATAAGTTAAAGCTATAGGGCTATAGTAATAGTATTATTATTATTAAAGGTATTTAGCTATTATAGTATAAGTAGCTTAAATTTAGTTAGCTATTCTATTAGCCTTAATTCTATTATAATAGTAATAAGTATAATAGTTTAGGTAGAGATTAATTAAGGGGATAGCTACTTTAGTTTTAATTAAGGCCTATAGTATAGTTTTATAGGCCTTTATTATAGTTTATAAGTATTTAAGCTATTCCTTAGTAAATTTCTTTATAATGCCCTTAGCTATATTACTATAGCTTATTAGAGTATAATATATACCTATACTATAAGCAACTAAACTCTAAATTACTTATATATATAGTAAGTATATATTATAAAGAGGGCACCCCTAGGTTAATACTATAAGGGCTATAAAGGCTAGCTATTACTAAGTAAGCTTTTTTATAACTTTTTTATTATACTTTTTTTAGTAAAGCTTATAATAAATCTATATACTTAAGAACTAGGTAAACTAAACTAGCTAAATTATAGCAGTGCTAAGTTAAACTAGTGTTATAATAGTATAGTAATAGTATATAAAGTATAAAAGTTTACTTTTTTATAGGTTAAACTTAAAGCTAGATTTATAAAACTATAGCTAGTAAATTCCTTAGATATCTTTAAGGTAGGTTTAGGTTTCCTTTAGTATATAGCTAAAGGTAAGGATATTTATATTATTTAAGAATTTAATAATAAAGGTATAATTTACCTTAAATAGCTAGGTATAAAGGGAGGTTATATATAATAAGAAAAGAATTAAGGAGACTAAGGATCTTTATAAAACCCTAGTAGTTATAAATAAGGTACTTATTAATTAACTATTAAAGTAAAGAAAAGCATTATATTTAAAGGTAAAGGCTTAGGTTTATATTACTATTTAGTTAGGGATACCTAAGGATATTATAATATTTAATTATTATTATTACTCTAGTCAGGCTTATGAGCCCAATACTAATACCACTGCTACTTAAACTATATAGGAAAAACCCTAGTATAGGGAGGAAAACCTATATATAACCTTTTTCTATATTCTATAGCGGAGCTATAGTAGCTCTATGCTAGTTTTAATTATAAAAAGTAGTGCGCTACTAGCTAAACTTAACTAGTATTATAGGAGAGTATATAGTGTAAAATAGGAAATAGACTAGGTTAGTAAAGGCGCAGTAATAATATAAATTACCTATAGGGGTAGTCTATAAGTTATAATAAGTTACCTTAAGCGCTTAGCCTATTATTTACATAGCTCCCTAGCGTTTCTATACCTATACTACACTAGGTACTACTTTTTATTAAATCTTTAGTATCTTTAGCTTATTAATTTTAAAGACTTTTAGTGAGTTAGAATTAAAGAATATGCTTTATTAATATAAGCTACTTTATAAGTATAGTTACTAGCCTATTATATTCTAATGCCTCCCTAACTTTATATTAATTATACACTAGGTATATATTAGTGTTAATAGGGTAAAGGTAATTAAAATTCTTATAAGATAGTAGGATATAGTAGTAGTCCTTATTATTAGCTTAGTAGCTATATATAGGTAATTTTACCTTAGAAATATATTAGCTAAAAAGAAAGGCATTAAGTCTAATTTATTTTATATATATTTATATAAGCATTATAGATTTATACTTAATAAGGCCTAAGTAAAGGTAATTAACTTTAGTAATAGAGGTAAAGTTAAGGTTAAGCTCTATTACTATATAATTAATATAAGTTTAGTATACCTATATAGTAGTTTTTTTTTAATATTAGTAGTTTTTTTATTTTAGAGTAAGTGCTTTAGTTAGGGATAGTTTTAGTAAGTATTTATAAAGCTAGTTTAGAAATAGTATATAGTTTAGGTAGTTATCCTACTATAGTAAGTAGCTATATCCTTAGTATACTAGTTTATATTAAAGTTAAGCCACTATTATAATATATATACTATATATTTACTTAGCTATTTTATTAGCCTTTATTTATTAATAAAAGTATAGTAAATAGTAGTTAAAGTAAAGGTTAATTAAAGCTATAGCTACTTTAGTTTTAACTAAAGTATATAATATAGCCTTAAAGGTATTAGTTACTATTTTTAAGTATTTAGTTTATTTAGAAATAAATACCTTAGCTATACCCTATGCTTTACTACTAATATTAGTAGGGGTATAGTATAATTCTATACTATATATAATAATGCTCTAAATAACCTATATATATAAAAGCTATATATTATATAGTAAGTATCCCTAAGTTAAAGCTACTAGTAATATAAGAGTAAGCTACTATTATAGTAGTTTTAACTTAACCTAGCTTTAGTGTATTTTTTAATAAAGTTTATAATAAACCTATACTCTAAGGAAATAGGTAGATTAGATTAGTTATACTATATTAGTGCTAAGCTAGACTAGTATTATAATAATAGTGTGCTATTTAGTAAAGTATATAAGTTTACTCTTTCCTAGGTTAAACTTAAGGCCTAATTCCTTAAACTATTTTTAGTAAATTAACTATATAGCCTTAAGGCAGTTCTATATCTTCTCTACTATTTATTTATATATTAATATATTTATATTATTAAAAAATCCTATAATAAGTATAGATTATACTACTTAAAGCTTTATATATAATAAAGTAATATAAAGTAGAAAAAGAATAAGAGAAATAAGTAACCCTTATAGTATCCCTATAGTTATAAGTAAAGGGCTTATAGATTTATTATTAAAAAAAAAGCTAGCTATATATTTAGTAGTAAAGAAGTAGGTTTATACTATAATTTATATAGAGATACTAGTAGTAATAAGGGTATAAAATAACTACTTATAATAAATAGTATTAAAGGCTATTAATATATCTAACTAAAGTAGTAATATAATACTACTATAGTACTACACTACCTATACTAATTCTACTAAAATACTTAATATAACTTTTATTAATTTATTTACTTTATTACCTATTTATAAGTTAAGTAATACCCTATCTAACTTAGCTATATAGGTAAGCTAGCTTACTACTACTACTTTTAATACCTTTTTAATAATACTAAAAAGTAAAATAAAGCGCTAGGCTCCTACCCTTTATTATTCTATTAAGGTTTTACCTAGTTTATAAAAAATAACTACTTTTACCTTTTAAAATAAAACTAGGTAATAATTAATAAAGTAATATATATTTAGTAAGTATATAAAGATTTTAGCTAAAGGCTTACTATATACTTTAAAGTAGCTAGCTAAAAGTTTATTAAGTTTAGGTACCTTCTAACTTACTAAGCTTTTAATAATACTATAGATTTTATTAGTATTAAAGTAGTTCTTTATTAAAAACATTATAGTATTAAGATAGTTATTAAGGTTTTTTAATATATTATTTAGCTAAGCTTAAAAAAAAGGAAAGAAATAATTAGCTAATATAGCTACTTTCTTTTAGTGTAATTTAATAATAGTAGTATTTAGTCCCTTACTTTAAATAAGGGTTAGGATTTACTATTATTTTAATAGTAATCTATTATAAAGCTATACTTAGCGCTTAAGTTTCTATAGGCTTTCTTAGTATATAGTTACTACCTTAATAATAAAGCGCTAGGCACTATACTATTTATTACTAATAATTTAGTTTTATATCTAAGCTATATTAGTAATAAGTTACTAGTTCTCTTTAGTATAAAAGGTTTACTACTACCTTAATGCTTTCTTTATATTTTAAGTAGCTTTTTTAGTATAGTAGTTTTATTATAAATTTAGCTTAAAGCTACCTTAGGGTTTCCTTAAAATTACTAAGTTTATAATAACTTAAAGCTTAGCTATTATTTATTCTATATAATTATTAACTTTTATTAGTATATAAAGTAAAGGTTTAGTAAGTTTATAGTAAAACTATATTACTACCTTAGCTATTATAAAATTATTTTCTATATATAGCTATTTAAAATAAAGTAAATAGTTACTACTTAGCCTTAAATTAGTACTAATATAGATTAACTATAGTATATAGTTAAATTTAGTAAGGTTTAGTCTTCCTAAGAATTTAACTTTTATATTATTAATAACCTATATATAGTTAATAATACTATCCCTTTTACTTTATATTTTTTAAATTACTTTACTCTATAGTATTATAAGTTTAAGCTACTATTATATTACTATTATAAGGAATATATTACTTTTTATTAAGGTTTAGTTATAATAATTCTAAAGTAAATAATATTAATTAAAGTTACTAATAAAAATACTATAGTTTAAAGGTAAGGCTACTATAAAGTTAAAAAAGGGTAATATTTAATTAGGTTTATAGGTAAGGGAGTATATTAAATAAATATAGTATCCTACTAATATTATTAAGCACTAATCCTTACTTATATATATTAACTATACCTTAGCTTTATATTAGTAGTTTATATAAATTATAGTTTAGCTACCCTAAGTAGTAAGTTAAAAGTAGCTAAGGCTAGGGTTAGGTAGTTTACTATTTATAGTTCCTAGCTTCTATATTACTATTATATTAGCTTTAGGTTAGGTTTTTAGTACTAAATATATAAAGTAGGTTTTCTTTTATATATTTTAGTATATAATTTTTATTATATACTCTATATAGTATATTAGGTTAGGCTTAGCTTATTTAATACTATAGTAGCTATAAGTTATTAGCTTAGAAAAGCCTTTATAGTAGCTTATAATTACTATATTAATTTTAGTTTTAATTTAAAGAGATAGGTATATAGTTTACTTACTTACTTTTATAGTAAAGCTTTTATAATAATAGGTTACTAGCATTATATCTTTAGCTATAGCTAGGTATTTTTATTTAACTATCTTTTTTTAGTATAAAAAGTTTAGTAAAGGCTAGGGGCTATGCTAGGTATATAATATATATATAGTTCTATTATTTATTTATAATATTATATATATAGAACTATATAGGGTAAGGACCTAAGTAGTTAATATAGTATTTCTATATAGCTCCTAATAGCGCTAAGTAAGTCTACTTACCCCCCTTATACTAGCTAAATATATAGTAGCTATACTATAAAGGCATTATATAGTATATAGCTATATAGCTAAATTTAAAGCACCTAAAGTATTAATAAGGGTAAATAGTATTATTATAAGGTTTAGCTTTAAATATTTTAGCTTTATAAATAATTCTAGTATAGTATAGCTTATTTACTATATTAATACTATTAACTATAATAATTAAAGGGGATTAAGTTATAGTACTATATAGTTTCTATACTATAACCTTTATAGAACTCTATTTATTAGCTATAATTATATTTTAAAGAATATAATTCTTTTCTTAGTTCTATATATAGTATATTAAAAAGCCTTTAATAATAATACTAAATATATATTAGTTTAGTATTACTTTTAGCTTAAAAGTAATGCTAACTTAAGCTATATTATTAATATAAAGTTTTACTATATTATAAAATATAATTATAGTATTACTACTATAAAGGTAGTGTATTATTATTATTATATTAATACCTATAGCTTAATTAATAGCTACTATAGTTTTTTTAAATAAGTAGTTTTATACTACTTTAGCTATAATATTACCTTTAATAATAGTTTTATAGTAAATATAAGGTAGCACTACTACTATTATAGCCTAAATTTATTAAATTAATATTTAAATAATATTTTTAATAATAATACTAGCTTAGCTTAAAGCTATAGTATTTTTAGTATTAATAGCTTTCTTTATTATATATTTAACTATTTCTTTTAAATTTTTAATTATAATAGGCTTATTAAGTAATAGTAAAATTAATATTATTATAAGTATTTTAAAGAGAGTTTAGGGTATAAAGAGTCTATATTAAGCTTATATTAAGGCTATATTATTAATATAAAGAATAATATTCTATATACTTTTTAGTACTATAGCTAGTATAAGCTTAGTAATTTTATTATATTTAACTATAAAGTAGTTTAGTATTTATTTATATATAAGTAATAGTATAGAAGTAACTTAAGGTACTATTAATATAAAGCTACCCTACTTTATAAAAAGGTAGTAATAGCTTTATATAAAGCTATAATTTCTATTATTAATATTTATTAGTATTACTTTATTTATTATACTTATACTCTAGCATTAATATACTATTAAAGATAGAGTAAAATAAATATAGCAATTCTTTTTCTATACTTTTTAAGAGGTTTAGAGTCGGTTCTGCGTCACTACTGCAGTGCGGGCGAAATTGTGAAAAGTGCTAATATTATAATATAAAGAAGGTAGTAGTAGTAAATAGTATTAAACACTACTAAGATATTTAGCTAAAGAAGTAATATAATTCTATCTAGGCCTTATATTATATATATTACCTCTATAAGAATACTAAGGGCGTTTTTAATAAATCTATTTACTCTATTACTTATTTATAAGTTAAGTAAAGTGCCTCCTTTCTTAGTAGTATATATAATTTAATTTATAACTACTACTTCTAAAACCTTACTTATAATGCTTAAAAAGAATATAAATTACTAAGCACTAATATATTATATTTCTATAAAGGGTTTCTTTAGTTTATAAAAAACTATAACCTTTACTTTTTAAAATAAGGCTAAGTAGTATTTAACTTAGTAGTAAGCATTAAGGAGATATATAAATACTTTAGCTAAGAAGTAACTATAAGCTTTTAGGAATCCTACTAAAAGCCTATTAAGCTTAGGTACTTTTAGCTAGCTAGGTTCTTAATAATAATAATAATCTTATTCTTATTAAATTCTTTAAAAGTTAGGAATAGTATAGTATTAAGTTAAGCTCCTAGTAATTTTAATATATTATTTATATAAGCTATTAAAGGGGGAAAGAAGCAGTTAGTAAGTGCTATTACTTTTTTACTATAGAAAATAGTAATAGCTATTTTATTATATTTATAATAAAAAAGTATTAGAATTTAAAGGGAGTTAGGGGGGAGGCTACTAAAGGTAGGCCTAGCGTTTAAGTTTCTATAGGGTAGTCTTACTAGTAGTTACAAACTTTACTAAATATTATTATATACTTCTTTTTTTCTCTTAAATAATATAGGCTTATATTACCTCTATATTAAATATAGCTTACTAGTTAGTATTTATATAGTTAGCTTATTAATATCTCTAAGCTTATTTAATATCCTCTATAGCCTTTTTAACTTTAGCATTTTACTAAAGTTACCTATAAAGGCTATTATAAAGGTAGTATAGGGTTATAAGCTATATAATTAACTTAAGTTTAAATATAATCTATTTAATAAAGGTTTTTATATTAGCTATTATATTAAGTAGTTCCTTTAAGGCTTTATATTAAAATTAATACTTAGCCTCCTTAGTAGTTATATTAATATTTATTTCCTTTTAATAGTATTAAGAAGTCTTATTATTTATATAGTTTATATTAATATTAATATAAATAAGTTATAGAATATAGTTAAATTTAGGTAGGTTTAGTTTACCTAAAAAGTTAATAGAAAGGTTAAGGGTTAACTAAGTATAATTAATAATATTACTTTATTTCTTTAAAAAATATTAAGTTATTTTTTTTAAAGTATAGTAAGTTTAAAGCACTATTAAATTATAAGTATAAATAGTATATTATAGCTAGGGGAGGTGTATTTATATATATTTTAAAGGGGGTAGTAAAAATTAAAGTTTTTTATAAATATGCTATAGTTTTATATTAAAAGTATTATAAAGTCCTTAAAAAGGGTAGTTTAGTTTTATTTATAGGTAAGGGAATATATTAAGTATATATTTATACTATAGAAAGTAACTAAGTACTAATTATTACTAATATATATTAACTATAACTTAGGTTTATAGTAGTAGTAAATATATATAATTATATAGCCTCTTTATATAGTAAGCTAATAATAGCCTAGGCTTAAGGCTAAAGAAGGTTAGTTATTACTATATAGTTCTTATATTATAATTATATTAGTTCTAGGTTAAAAGCTTAGTATAATATAGATAAAATATAATTTCTTTTATATATTTTAATATATAATTTTTATTATTTAAGTGTAATAAGGGTAGTTTATAAAGTAAAGCCTATTAAGCCCTTAATAGGTTTTAGTTAGGGCTATAGGTAGTTATTTAAAGCTCTCTATAGTTATAAAAAGAGTACTATAAAGTTTAGTTATAATTTTAAAAGGTAGGTTTAATTACTTACTAAATACTTAATATACTTTTAAGGAAAGGCTTTATAAAAAAGTAAGCTATTAGCTCTTTAGTAGTATTCTTAGGCACTAACTTTAATTTATTTATTAATATTAAGGTTAGCTAAAATAATAAATATATTAAGTTAATTTAAGTAAGCAGTCCTTACCCTAGCTTACTACTTATTTATAATAATATAAAGTTAAGACTATACTAGGTACCCTTTAAAGTAATTAAGGTATTATTTATATATTTTACTTAAAAAGGCTAGGTATACCTACTTACCTTTAGTATACTTACTAACTATATAGTAGCTATAATATAAGGGCATTATATAATATATAGTAATATAGCTAAACTTATAATAGTTATAATACTACTTAAAGTAAAGAGCATTATTATATAGTTTAGCTTTAAAGATTTCTACTTTATAAATAACTTTAATATAGTATAAATAGTTAGCTACCTTAACCCTATTTATATTAATAATTAAAGGGGTATATAAAGAGGTTCTATATAGCTTTTAAACTACTACCTAAATAATACTACTATTATTAAAGACTATAAGGATTTAAATAATATTATTATAAAACTTATTCTATATATAAGTAATAGGAAAGCTATAGATAATAATACTAAAGATATATTAGCTTAGAGTTACCTTTAAGCTAAATATAGTTTAAACTTAAAAAGTATTATTAGTATAGGGCTTTATAGTATCCTTAAATATAACTATAGTATTATTACTATAAAGGTAATATACTATTATAGTAGAATTAGTACTAATTATATAATTAATAGCTATAATAATTTCTTTTAAAGAGTAAAATTTAATTATTTTACTAATAAAAAAGCCTTTAACTAAAGCTTTATAATAAACTTAAGGTAGAACTATAAAGGTAGTTAGGTTATTTAGAGTATAATTCTAAGGGCTAATTCTATTTACCTAAATAGTAATAAATACCTAAGTTAGGCCTAAGGTAGTCTTTAGCTAAAAAGCTTTCTTAACTACTTATTTAACTATTTCTTTAAGGTTTTTTATTATAATTATTATACTAATAGTATTAAGGGTAGTATTATTATATAGCCTATATTAAGTATATATTATTTCTATATTAATTATATAGAGAATAATATTCTATACTCTTTTTAATAATTTTAAAGGAATAAGCCTAATAGTTTAAATAAACTTTTCTTATAAGTAAGTTAGAACTTTTTCCTTAACTCTTTCTTTAGCTACTTTAGTAATAAAATTAACTTAGGCATTAGGTATAAATTTACCTTATTTTATAAATAAGTAGTAGTAACTATATAAGTTCTTTATTCCTACTATTAATATTTATTAGTATTATATTATCTACTATACCTACGCTCTAAAACTAATGCGCTATTAGTATAGGGGGTAAATAGATATTATAAAACTTTTTATTAGCTTTTTAAGAGGTTTAGAGTCAATTCTGCGGCGCTGTTGCAGTGCGGGCGAATTCGCAAAAGTTTTTCATATTTTTATTTATAATAGTATAGCTATTATAACTATTATTTACTTAAGTATTAATAAACTTAAAATTATTATATAAAAAAGAAAGGAAAAATAATACTTCCTTTATATAATATTTTATTTCCTTATAAATATTTAAGCTATTATTATTATAAATATAGTATAAGCTAATATTACTAACTTATATTTTATTATTAAGACTTATATAGTAACGCTTTTTTTTTAATTTAAAGTTATTATTATTACTTAGTGCTTTTTTATTAAAAGTATTTAAAGCCTTAATATTTAATTTCTTTATTAAGTAATAAGTAGGAAGCTATATATAACTATAAATAAAGTAACTATTATTACTATAATATAAATATTAGTAAGTAGCTTTATAGTACTTAATAATATTTTATATTACTTAAGTTACTTAAATTATACCTTTAGTATCCTTAAACTTAATACTTAACTTACTTTTATTAAAGAATTTATAATCTTATTTTAATTTTAAAAAGCTAATAAAATTAATATTTATTATAACTATATTATAATTTTAGTTATATTTAGTATAAGGGTAGTAATAAGCCTTAATATATTTCTTAATTTAATATGAGTTAATATTTAAGGTAATATTATAGTATTATATAACTATAATATAGTAGTTAGAATAAAGAATATTATAGCTAATATAGTAATTTTTTATTTACTTATTAAAACCTACTTAAAGCCTTATAAGTTTTATTATATTTATTTATATACTTTCTTTTATAAAATATAATTTTTATTTTAAATAATTAAAGAAATTTATAATTTATTTATTTAAGTATTATTTAAGTTAGTTTAACTTTATAATTATATATTTCTTTTAATAAAGGTTTATAAATATAATATTAAAGTATTTAAAAAAATAGTATAATATATATTAATAATTATTACTAAGCTTAAAGAATAAAGCTATTTATATTTAAATTTTAGGTAATAAATTTTAATAAATAAAAAACTTTTTATTATAATTAATACTAATAAAGTTTAAGTTAGCCTTTAGCTTATATACTATAAGGCTTTACTAAGCTTAAAATAAAGCTTTATTTTTATTATAAAGATTTTTTATTAAGAGTAGCTTATACTTAAGTTATTTTTAGTTAGTATATATTAAAGTATTTATATAAAATACCTAGTTTATTAAAGCTATATAATAATATAATTTCTTAAGCTAAGTAATTATTAAAGTAATAGTTTTATAAAAATAATATAAGTTTTATATATTACTTAATTAAGCTATTTATTTATAATATTAAGAATTTATTATATTATTTATATAAAACTAAATATTATAAGTAATATTATAATAAATAATAATTATTATAAACTAGCCTAAATAGTAACTATTATTTAATATTAATAAAATTATTATTATTTATAAAAAAAAGGAAAAACTACTATATCCCTTTATTATATACTTATTTTATATATAATATATATTTATAGGGTTTACTCTATAGGTATAGTAGGTTGCCTTACATGCTCCTCTCCTGTTCTGCTAAGGATCTAAGCCTCTAGCTTAAATCCATCACAACTTTAATTGTTTATTATACCTTATATAGTTCTATAATATCTTTAATAAGACTCTAAGCTACTAGTATATATTTATTATATTTTTTATATATATCTATACTTTAGAATTAATTATTATTTAGTTTATAAAACGGTGTAACAATTTTAAAAAAGCTTATATATAATATATTATAATAACTAGACCCTAGCTATGACTAGCGCTAGTTTACTTAGTGCTTTTCAAAATGTATCATGTTACGATCTTAGGTGGTGACGTTTAGAACTTTAAGTGTACTTCAGGTCTTTAATTTTAAGCCAAAGTCCTATCAAAGAACAATGTGTGCGAAGGAGGTGTGGCTAAGCCTTTCGGGCAACCAAAGGATTAAACCTACGGGTGGCGCGTTATCCACGCGGTTCAAGTCAAAATATTCACTGAGCAACGGCCTACTACACTTATTTTCGCGGGCCTGAAGTTCAAAGAGAGCCATCTCATCACAGGTTCTCATCGTGACGCTGGGTCTCTTACGAGGGGCTCACATGATACTTTTTCGCCTGCTTATACCAGTCACCCACGGTGCAATAGAACCATAACCCATTGGGCTATGGCGCGAAGTAATGCCAAGCACTTTTTCCTGTTATTTCATAAGGCTCGTTTGTGAGCGTCAGTACCACAGCATCGCGTCAAATATTCATTGCTGCCGCATGTAATCAGTCAAGTTGCTCTGTGTAATTGAAGGAACGTTTTGATATTGCACACAATTCTGCGTGCATTAGCAATGCCTATCGCTAAGAATTTGTGGAGTTAGGGGATGTCAATGCAAGCAGCTAAGAATTCAAGCACATAGATCATTGTTATTATCTGAGAATCCATCAAATGAATTTCCTGAAAATTATTGTGCAAGCTAGGGATTTAAAACCAAATAAAATATAATATAGGACTTGATTATAGGGAGTTTTAGCAGAGTCGTACTCGTAATTACCCCGGAAAGAATTGGCGGACAACTAATTTTACGTGCTAACTTGCAATTAAATCGGTAACCTGTAACCAGTACAGAGCAAATTCAGAAGAATGTCCAACAGGCGAAGAAAAAATTGACATCCATAGCAAACAAATAATTTACTGCATATTACATATATAATCATCTAATTGCGAAATTTAGATTATAGCCAAATATGCTTCATTCGCCGGCGCCACAAGGGTGTATTTTTCTTCCATCTCTCAGCAGATCGCTCTAAGGGATTCGGCATCGTTTCTACAGAAGCATGCGTCTTGGGTCCTCAATGAACTCTTTGATCTTGACAAGGAATTGTACGGCCTCTCTGCCATCTAGCAAGCGATGATCATATGTCAAGGCCAGATACATCATTGGTCGAACTTCAACTTTACCATTAATGACCACAGCGCGATCCTTAATTGCATGAAGACCGAGTACGGCGCTCTGTGGTAGATTGATGATGGGCGTGCCCATTAGTGAACCGAAAACACCTCCATTGCTTATCGTGAATGTGCCACCAGCCATGTCTTCGATCGTCAATTTACCGTCTCGAGCCTGTCCAGGGAGGTCATTGTTCAGTGAGCGCGTTCATATAGTGGTCGTGAACTACATGGTGAAAACTAACCTTTTTGCCCATGTCAGCAATGGCTTGCTCAATGCCGATCAAGTCCATCGACTCAACATTGCGGACGACCGGTGTGACCAGACCCTTTTCTGTCGCAACCGCTACAGATATGTCGACGTAGTCACGATAAACAATGGTATCGCCACCATTAGGACCTTCAATTGATGCATTCACGGCCTGAATATCTCGCATAGCTAAGACTGCCGCTCGCGAAAATGCGCTCATAAAACCAAGTTTAACACCAGTCTTCTTCAAAACATCGTCCTTGTATAGCCTACGGAAGTCCATGATGTTGGACATGTCAACTTCGTTGAATGTGGTAAGTGAGGCAGCTGTGTTTTGGGATTGCTTAAGACGCTCAGCAATTCGGAGTCGCATTCGATTCATTTTGACCTGAGAGGCAGTTTAGTAACAAAACTATTGGATATATAATCAAGCATCAGACATACCCGACGCTCTTCGCGACTACTGGCACCTGAAAATCCATTGCCAACTTGTGTGTGCGGAAGTGTGTTGTCGTTCTGCTTTGCCTGGGTTGTCGGTGACGATGTTGTCCCCTGTGATTCCTGGGTTGTGTCTTCTTTTTCGTTTGAGCTTGTCCTAACTTTCGTCTCCAGATGCTCTGATACATCCGATGACTGAGACTTGGCTTCGTCCTTGGTTTTTTTGGTGGAAACAGTTTCGTCTCTGGCGTCGTGCGACGGCGCGCCGCCCAGCTCGATACGAACCAGGTCCTGACCAACAGTTACGGTGTCTTCTTCGCTCACAAGAAACTCCTTTATGAAACCAGACTCTGGGGCATTGACGGCAACATCGATCTGTAAGCCGAATTTTATCAGTTTTCCTTAAATGCTAATTCGCATTAACATAGTTAATAAAAGATCTTACCTTGTCAGTCTCGATCGTGGCGATCTCTTCATCCTGTTCGACGAAGTCACCGATAGACTTCGAGAACTGCTTTAATGTTCCTTCGGATATGGATTCTGCCATCTGCGGCACTTTAATCACCTTGTCCGCGTACATCCGAACAGTCTGCATTATTTTTGGATGCAGACTTAATGGGCTCTGGTGACGGCCGCGCATTGTGCGCAGAGACGTCACGCGGGTAGCCGTAGCTATCCTTTTGAGCAACATGATTCTTACCCAAGGCAGCAATTGTGCTTTCGTATAAGCGATTCAAGATAGTGAGGTTGAAAGTATCGAAGAGTAAGAGGCCGCGGGTGATACTTTCTAATGTTGGTCGAAGAATGGACATGGGCTATGTGGATGGATGGATGGTTAAGCTTCTGTGGAGTCACGGAGGAAAATTCAAAGTGGCTACCTGTGCTATAATGTTATGTAGAGAAAAGCGATTTCTCAATTAACCATTTGCGTACCTAGTAATTAGTTCTGTCCATATAAGCGCAGCACCTTCAAGCTACAGCATCGTCATTTTAACTCACACTACGTCCCACTATAGATAACGCTTATTACTAACTGAAGCAGATTAACTGTTAATGATTTACACATTACATTATGGGTTTTTAGCTAGTAAAATTAAAGTACTAATTTAATTAAATAATTACATAAATTAAAACCTAAGCTTTATTTTATTTAAGAATAACTATTGTTTAAAGTTACTAATTAATATTGTATTAGGGAAGTTATGCCACCTAGTAAAGAGGGCAGAGATAGAGCATTAAATATACTAGATAAATTATAAGGCATAGAAAATTTATAAGTATTGAAATTATGAAATTAAAATAATGAAATTAATTTATACTAAGTATAATATTAATTAATAGCTAGTTATTGATAGTTTTATTATTAGCTACTAATTACTTATATTGATTTATATATAGAAAAAAATTATACTTTTTTTATTTTTTATTTGCTTTATTTATTAGTTTTATTATATATATATTTCTATTTCTTTATTTATAATAATATTACTATATTACTTAATATTGCTATATTAATACTCTTAAATTAATTATAAAATATTAAAATATTACTAAAAAATATTCAAAAGTTAAATTTTATTTTGAAATGTAGGTATTACTTTTATTTTAATGAAATATTATTACTAACCTATAGTATTATTAAATTCCTCTTCCCCTTATAGCTTTATATAATACGTTAGTAGAATAAACTATAAATTTGCCTATGCTGCAGTAGCGCTTAGAACTAACTTTAAAATAAATTTATATTTAGCTTTGAAGTTATTAGAAATAAGTAAGGTGGGTGCTATAGAGCACAGCTTACTAAGATAGTGGGCTTAGTGAGCGTGCACGTATAGGTCCACTACTCTATAAAGCAGAGCACTATAGTAAGCAATAGTTCACTATATTTTATAAAGTATAGAAGCTTTTATATTACTTTTAGTACTATTTTATTCATTAAAGAATTTATAATAATAATATTCAATTAAAATTATATATAATATTTAACTTCATAAATATATGTTAGTAAGAGTAATTAATAGTCTATATAGTTAGTACCTATAAAGGGTTTTTTTTACTTTCTTTTTTATATATTTACAAACTTTATTAGTAAACCCTAGTTACTAGCTAGGCTTTTTGATCTACTTTTTCTAGTATACAAAAATTATTTATATAAACAAATAAAAAATGTTATAGACTAGCCTAAATAGCTACTGTAATTTAGTGTTAATAAAGTTATTATTATTTCTAGAGAGCAGGAAAAGACTACTATCTCTCTTTATTATATGTTGAAAATAACAGGGTTATTTACAGGGGATTCCTCACTATTAGTGCTATGATTATAGCACTAATAGAAGCACTTTATAGGGGGCTTTGTAAGCTAGTGTAAGCTAGTAAGTATACGTATAGATAGGTAGTATAACTATAGAATTCTAACTGAAGGTTAAACATATATAGGCTTATAGCTATAAGGTCTTTATAAATCCTTACTTTTTAATCTTTTTTATTTATTTTAATAGCTATATAGTTAGGCTAATAGCTATTAAATAAGTTTAGTTTTTAAATTTAATTAATAAAGTAATTAATAAAAAAATAAAAAAATAAACTAAAGAATATACTTAAGCTAGTTAATAGCTACTTAATTAAAAAAAATAGCTATTTTATAATATATATTTTGATTATTTTTTTTAATAAAAAGAAATTTATAAAAAGTTTTAAAATTAAATTTTTATTACTAAATTTTAAGCTTTTTTTATATAAATATTTAAAAATTAGTTTTTTAATATTATATATTAATTTAGTAAGTTAATTAATTATAAGTATATTAATAACTAATTTATATAATTATAAGTTTATTTTGTATATTTTTTTATATAAATAAATTCTATAAAAAATAAAAAGTAACTTATAAAGCTTAATTAATAACTAGAATTTCTTAATAAAGTTAATAAATATATGTATAAAAAAAGTAAAAAACCTTTTTATAGCTATTAACTATATACACTATTAAAATTACTTTCATTAATTATATAAACTTCTAAAGCTAAATACTAAGTATAAATTATTAAATAATATTATTATAAATTCTTTAGTAAAGAAAAAAGTATTAAAAGTAATATAAAAGCTTTTATTTTTTATAAAATATAGTAAACTATAGCTTACAAAACATTTATATAGAAAGTGTGATTTTTATAGTAATTAGCCACTAGGGTACTAATTAGATAGTTATTTATATTACTAATTAGTAAACATTATTTTATTATTATTTTCTATTAAATTTAGCATAGAAGATAGCTATTATAATGTTTTAATTAATTTATTAGTATATAAATATTTATAAAGGTCTTTAATAACTCCTTTATAAGTTAGAGTAAGGTTAAATATAGTAAGCTTATATTTCAAAACACTACTAATAGCAGTAATAAGCTATTACTAAAGCTTTATATTTACTATAAGAATATTAAAGATTCTATAATAAATATAATAAAGTTATTTTAGTAATTAGTTAAGGCATTAAAGCTTAGTCTTCTTAAAGTTATTAATAATAACCTTCTAAAAGGAAATACTATTCTATTTAATATAATAAAACTACTTATTACTTTTAGTTTTAAAGTAATTCCTAATAGCATTAATAAGGTTATAAATTATTAATCTTTTTTTAGTAAGTTTATTAAAATAGTAAGTAAAAGTATTCTCTTTTAGTATAATTAAAAAAGCTCTTACTTATAATATCTAAGGAATATTATTTTATATATATTAATCTTAAAAAATATTTATCTTTAAAACAATAAAGTTATATAATTTTCTACTTTATTTCTTATTAATTATATAGCTTTTATTAATTTCTTTAAGAATATAGTTAATTTAGTTAGGGGTTAGATCTATTAGTAGTATTAACTCTTTTAGTAGTTTTATCTAAGCTTTTTATATTAATAAATCTAATAACTTAGATTCCTTATAAATTTATTAATTAATTAATTAATTAGGAATTATTAAGAATACTTCTTACTTATAGGGGAATAGAAGTTTATAGTTAGTATTATATAAATTAACTAAGAAACTAGCGTTTAATCTACTCTTTTAATATATTAATAAAAGTAATAAGGGAAGTAGTATATTATATACCTTATATTAATAATATTAGTATACTATTAGTAAGAAGGAAATTTTATAAGTCCTTTTATAATATTATTAATATTTACTAAAAATCTTTAATAGTCTAACCTTTAAAGTCTTTATAAAGAGTATTAAAGAGTTAAAGGTTCTTCTACTTTAAAATATTATACTAATAAAGAATAAAAGTAGCTTAATTATTAATATACTGCTAATCCTTATATTTTTTTAATATATTATTTTAGTATACTTTTTATTTTAAAGTAAGAATATCTATATATTTATAAATAATCTTAAAAAGAGAGTTTAATAACACTTATAATAAAGTAGTATTAAAGGTACTTTATATAAAATTCCTTAATAAATCTTAGAATTCCTTATTACTTTTATATAAAAATATCCTTATAATTAAATATTTAATATAGTTTTTAACTAGCTTTAGTTAAGATTTAGCATTCTAATTTTATAATCCCTATATAAGCTTTAGTATAATAAAAAGTTAGTTAAGAAGATAAATAAAGGTTTTTCTATAAATAATAGTATAAATTATAAGGAATTCTATATTTTAAAAGGTTAATACTAGCTAAACTAATAAAGGAGTCTATTTTTATTATAAAAAAGCTATATTTTTAGAAATTTAATACTAGCTAAATTAGTAAAGAAATCTATCTTCTTTTAGTATAAATTCTCCCTATAAGCATAATAGGAGTTCTATCTCTCTTAAGTAAATTCTTATAAATCTATAGAATAATATATCCTAAGGATAAATATAACTTACTAATTAATATTAATATTCCTTAAAATACTAGTAATTCTCTAAGGAATACTAAGTAGATCTAAGACTTAGTAATATAATATAGAGTTTAGAAAGGTATTTATAAAAAGGTCTAATTTTTATTATAATTAATGCTATCTAAAGGGGGTATTTTATAGCTAGGATTAAAGCTATAAAAATGCTATTAGATTCTATAGTGAAAACTCTACATACGTAGACTAATTAAAAGAGTCGGATTCTACGGCTAATGTAGCTACGAATCCGGCTCTTCCTAGCTGTGCCACGTTGTTATAGAATGCAGCGATTCTAACATTAAACTTATAATACTATAAAGTAAAGTAACTTAACAAATATAAAGTAAAAAGAATAATATTATTAACTATATATAAATTACTTATAATATAAAAGTTAAATTTTTAAAAGAATTAAACCTTATTAAATTTAACTATATACTATAGTTAATTTATATTAGTGCTAGTTTAAAGCTAAGTAGTAACTATTTACTTTATTTTAAGTAGCTATATATAGAAAATAATCTTATAATAGCTAAAGTAGTAATATAGTTTTATTATAACTTTACTAAACCTTTACTTTATATATTAATAAAAGTTAATAATTATATAAAATAAATAATAACTAAGTTTTAAGCTATTATAAATTTAGCAGTTTTAAAGAAACCTTAAGGTAGTTTTAAGCTAAATTTATAATAAAATTACTATATTAAAAAAGCTACTTAAAATACTAAGAAAGTATTATAGTAATAATAAATATTTTATACTAAAAAAAACTAATAGCTTATTACTAATATAGCTTAAATATAAAGCTAAGTTATTAATAATAAATAGTATAATACTTAGTGCTTTACTATTAAAATAATAACTATATATTAAGAAAGCTTATAAAAACTTAAGTATTAAGTATAGCTTTATAGTAAACTATTATTAAAATAATAATAAATTCTAGCCTTTATTTAAAGTAAGGGAATAAATATTATAATTATTAAGTTATATTAAAAGAGAGTAGCTATACTAGCTTACTATTTTTTCTCTTTCTTTTAAGCTTAGCTAAATAATATATTAAAAAACCTTAATAATTATCTTAATACTATAATATTTTTAATAAAAAACTACTTTAATATTAATAAAATCTATAGTATTATTAAAAGCTTAGTAAGTTATTATTATTATTATGCTAGGAGGCCTATAAGGCCTCTATCTAGTACTCCTACTTTCTAAATTATATAGGAAAAACCCTAGAATAGGGGGGAAAACCTATATATATTATTTAGTTCTATTATGGACTGGCCTAGAAGGCATCTGCATTCTAGCGTCGATAGTATTATTATTAACTATAAGGGCAGTAAGAAGGAATCCTAATGTAGTCCTTCTACCTCCTGCTAGATATAGACTTATAGGTAGGGCTAGCCCTAATAGTGTATAACACTCCCTCTCTTTATCTCTACTATACCTTTAATAAGAATTTAAGCATTAAGCTTAAATTTATTATATAGCTTTCCCTTTATAAATATAAAACCCTTTTACCTTAGAATAAATGCCTACTCTATATAGTTTATATAACTACTTAGTAAATATAAGCTATCTACCCCCTAAGTATATACTAAGCGTATATATATATAACTAGTTAATAATAACCTTATTAAGCTATCTCTCTAATTACTAAGCTTAGTATTCTATTATAGCTAAATAAAGAATATATATATATAACTTTATTAAAATAAATAATAAAGTAATTCCTTAAATTACTTATTTTAGTATCTTAAGTATAAAAAGGTATCTCCCTTTATTATTCCCTTCTTCTTCTACTTAACTACTTACTAGCTCCCTTAGCCTACTAATTATATTCTATAGCTATTTTTTTATACTTACTTATTATTTATTAAAATTCTTTATTACTCCTTTACTTTATTTTTTTAAGTCTTTATTATATTCTATATTTTATTACTTTTATCTCCTTAGCTACTTAACTCCTTAGTATATCTTTAAGTTAGTTATATAGTATTTTATATATTTCCTTTTTATTAACTTAAAGCTTTTTATTAAAATAATTATTACTATTATACTACTTCTTTTTTCTCTTTTACTTAAAGAAAAATACTATATTATTAAGTACTATATAATAAAAGGTAACTTTAATAATAAATTATATATCTTTACTACATTTATAACTCTAAAGATATAATACCTTTTTTATTTTATATATATAGCTTATAATAGCCTCTTTAGCTATATATTAAAGCTAAAAGACTTTTATAAGCTATATTATTACTACTATTATACCTATAAACATTACCTAAACCTTATAGTATAAAGTCCTATACTATATTATCTTACTTATAAAATAGTAGGTATTATTTATTTTAATAAAATTATTATATAGCTATATATCCTTACCTATAATATACTTAATAGAAAAAGGTAATATATAACCCTAATACCTTAGTTTTATACCTTTAAGCGCTATTTCCTTAATATATTAAATAATACTTATAGGCTTACTTATACTATTATAGCCCTAAGGTTTACCCTCTTTACTATTAATAATACTCTTTACTATAAGTAAAATATAAGCTTTTAAGGCTTTATTATACCTAAGTAAAACTAAAGTAATTTTAATAGTATTACTTTTTACTTTTTATATATTATTATAGTATAAAACACCTATAAATTATTTATTATTTAGTATACCCTTACTAACTATATAAATATATTAGCTATTTAAACTCCCTTTTATTAGCTTTACTTTAATAATACTTTTACCTTTAGTAATAGTTTAAATAATAACTAAAGAAAAGGTAATAAGGAAATATTAAAAAAAAGCCTTAAAACTATTAGAATATTTAAGTTACTAAGTCTATATATATAAAAGGAAAAGAAAAAAGGCTTAATATAATTAAAGTTATATACTAATAACTTTTAAATAAAATATTCTTTATTACTTTATTAAACTATTATTATAAAGTATACTACCTTATTATACTTTAAACCTTATAAAAGCAGTAGTATTTACTATACTCTTAAAAGGCTTTTAAGTTAGCTATATATATTTATATTATTTAACTAATATATCCTATTACTTACTATATCCTTATATATTCTTTACTATTAGTATATCCTTTATTATATATTTTAATAACTCCTCTCTAGAATTATTATATACCTTAATTAAATTAGTATAGCTATTTTATAAAACCTAAAAGGGAAGTAAGTTATTTACTACCTTTTTTACTAGGTTTATATAAAAAATAGAGTATATACTTCTTAGA
This sequence comes from Claviceps pusilla, assembly GCA_018360225.1. Taxonomy (NCBI): domain Eukaryota; kingdom Fungi; phylum Ascomycota; class Sordariomycetes; order Hypocreales; family Clavicipitaceae; genus Claviceps; species Claviceps pusilla. Next base: position 22,501 of record SRPW01000006.1, on the reverse strand, counting down.
ATATTTAAGTAAACTATTAATAATATAAGGACCTTTAGTATAGTATATTTTACTATTACTTAATTAAGTTTCTTACTTAGCTATTTAATATAAATATTTTATAAGCTAAGCTAAACCTTATTTTTAATATAATACTTTTTAGCTAGGTATTATAAGTAGTTTATAGCCTTCTATTAGTATTATTAAATAAAGTTAATTATAGCTTAAGTAAGTTAAGTACCCTTTTAAATATATTTTAAAAACTATATTACCTACCCCTTAGGAGATATTTAGGTTTTAGCTAAAGGTAGTATATACTAAACTAGGTTTATATTATAACTATATAAGGCTAAATTAGCGCTTACCCCTATAATAGTAAAGGTATAGTTATTTAATATTAGTTAGTAAGCTACTATATATCTTAGCTAGTTTATTTAGAAAAATATAACTATAACCTTAAGGACTACCTATATTTTTTAATTTATATATTCTATACCACTATTTATCTAAAGGTAATAAAAAGTAAAAAAAAAATACTAAATACTAGTTAAAGTATATAAGGAGAACTAAAAAGTACTAACCTAATTTAAGCTATAGTTAAAGATAATATTATATAGAAACCTATAAAAGCACTACTAATAATATAGAAACTAGTTTATATATATCTTAGTATTTATACTTTATATTAGCTCTAACTATATATACTTAAATAAGTAATTTATAATTACTATAAGGTAGTGTAGAGAGTCCTTATTAGCTATAGGCAGTTTAGTTATAAAATCTATAAAGATTTAAAATTAATAATAGTTAAAGGCTAGGATTAAGTATAAAAGGCTTTATCTTAGCCTTTAACTCTTCTACCTAGTATAGTAATAATAGTTTTATATATAATATATAATATTTATAAATATACTCTTTTAATAGTAGTTATAGTAAAGAGCTTAAAATATAGTATTCTTCCTAGGGTATTTTAATATAAAGAAATTATAAACTTACTAAATTAGTATTATAGTAAGTGGCTTATACTTAGGCGCCTATAAATAGCCCTAGAATAGTAATGCACTATATGCATTAAGGGTATAGTTACTAATCTATTATTATATCTTAGCCTTTAAAGGGAAGCAGCACATCCCTTAATATAATATAGTAATCTTAATAATATATAATTTATTTACCTATATAGCTTAGTCCTAAAGCTTTTAAAGGTATATATTAGTAAAGTAGGTATTACCCTAGGAAGGCTTTAAAGAGGGGCCTAGTAAGGAATTATTTAAATACTCTTTACTATTTAATTATTATTATTATTATTACTCTAGTTAGGCTTGTAAGCCTAATACTAGTACTACCGCTACTTAAACTATATAGGAAAAACCCTAGCATAGGGAGGAAAACCTATATATAACCTTCTTCTATATTCTATAGTAAAGCTATAGTAGCTCTATACTAGTTTTAATTATAAAAAATAGTGTATTACTAGCTAAACTTAACTAGTATTATAGGAGAGTATATAGTATAAAATAGGAATTAAACTAGGTTAGTAAAGGTATAGTAATAATATAGATTAACTATAGGGGTGGTTTATAAGTTATAGTAAGTTGCTTTAAGCGCTTAGCCTGTTTTCTATATTAGTCCCTAGCTAATTTCCTTAGGTTACTACCTCTTTACCTAAAACCTTTCTCTAGCTTCTATACCTTTATAGCATTAGCTATACTAGCTAGTAGCTAGCTATTATTAAACTAACTATTAGCTATCTATTAGTTATATAATAGAAAGAGAAAGAAATACTATATTTACTCTTTTCTTTTTATTTTTAAGCTCTTCCTTTCTTTCTTTCTTCTTTATTTATTGCTTCTATTATAAGTATACCCTTATTTTTATTTTTATAGTAGTGCTGCCCTATTACTACCCCTAACTAACTATAGCGTTATTAAAAATACTACTTACTCTTATAAATAAATTAATTATTACACTTAAGGTAAGTACTATTCCCTTTTTAATATACTACTACTGCTAACCTACTTATAGCTAGGCTAATTATAAGCCTAGCCTTATAAAGCTTACTTAATATAAGCTAAAAATATTAAAAAACAGTGCTATAATACTAAAGGTTAGTACCCCTTTCTAACCTAAGCTATTACTATTACTAATTTAAATAAATACTAATAGTATATACTTTAAGTATATAAAAGCAAAAAAGACTTATTTAGGCATAAGTATCATATCTTTTATCTATATTAGTAGCTAGGTAGAAGCTAATTAGTTTTATAGCTAAATCTAAATATTATATTATACTAGGAGGCTATTAAGTAAATAATAAATATATAAAACCTTTATACTTTTAAGGAGCCTATTAATATAAGTATAAAGTAGCTTAGCTATAGTTTAACTATAGTATTAATATAGTACTAACTTATAAGTAGGCTAAGAAATATAACACTACTTAAAAAGAGGTAGTTTAGCTTATAAAGTAGGTAGGCCTATTTACTAATATAGTAGTATAGGCTATTAATAGTGCTATAGTAGTTTTAGCCTTAACCTTAGTTAAGGGTAAGATACTACTATAGGCCTATTATATTACTAATATACTAAAGAAGTAAAATAATATTCTAAAAAAGATTCTATAAAAGGTCTATAGGCTTAGCTTAGTAGCTATATAAAGCTATATAATAATAAAGGTAAAGGATAATCTAAAGGAGAAGGGAGGGGGAGAGAAGGGGGGGGGAGAAAGGGGGCAATAAGGCATAGGCCTAGGGCTAGTATAAAAGCATTATACTTATTTTTCTTTATCTTTTAGGCTACTGTTTTTTATATACTAATAAATATAAATTATATATTATAATAATATATTTTAGCTATAATATTTATATAGCTCCCTAGCGTTTCTATGCCTATACTACACTAGGTACTACTTTTTATTAAATCTTTAGTATCTTTAGCCTATTAATTTTAAAGACTTTTAGTAAGTTAAAATTAAGGGATATACTTTATTAATATAAGCTACTTTATAAGTATAGTTACTAGCTTATTATATTTTAATGCCTTCCTAACTTTATATTAGTTATATACTAGGTGTATGCTAGTATTAATAAGGTAGAGGTAGTTAAAATTCTTATAAGATAGTAGGATATAGTAGTAGTCTTTATTATTAGCCTAATAGCTATATATTAGTAAAACTACTTTAGGAATATATTAGCTAAAAAGAAAGGCATTAAGCTTAATTTATTTTATATATATTTATATAAATACTATAAATTTATACTTAATAAGGCTTAAGTAAAAGTAAATAATTTTAGTAGTAAAGGTAAAGTTAGAGTTAAGTTTTATTACTATATAATTAATATAAGTTTAGTATACCTATATAATAGTTCTTTTTTAATATTAATAGTCTTTTTATTTTAAGGTAAGTACTTTAGTTAGGAATAGTTTTAATAAATAGTTATAGGGCTAATTTAGAAATAGTATATAGTTTAAGTAGTTATTTAGGTATAGTAAGTAGCTATATCCTTAGTATAATAGTTTATATTAAAGTTAAGCTACTATTATAATATATATACTATATATATGCTTAGCTATTCTATTAGCCTTTATTTATTAATAAAAGTATAGTAAATAGTAGTTAAGGTAAAGGTTAATTAAAGCTATAGCTACCTTAGTTTTAACTAAGGTATATAGTATAGCTTTAAAGGTATTAATTACTATTCTTAGGTATTTAGTTTATTTAAAGATAAATACCTTAGCTATACCCTATACTTTACTATTAATATTAGTAGGGGTATAGTATAATTCTATACTATATATAATAATACTCTAAATAACCTATATATATAAAAGCTATATATTATATATTAAGTATCCCTAAGTTAAAGCTACTAGTAATATAAAAGTAAGTTATTACTATAATAGTTTTAATTTAACCTAGCTTTAATATACTTTTTAATAAAGTTTATAATAAACCTATACCTTAAGGAAGTAAGTAAATTAAACTAGTTATACTATATTAGTACTAAGCTAGACTAATGTTATAATAATAGCGCACTATTTAGTAAAGTATATAAATTCACTCTTTTCTAAGTTAAACTTAAAGCTTAATTTTTAAAACTACTTTTAGTAAATTAACTATATAGCCTTAAGGTAGTCCTATATCTTCTTTACTATTTATTTATATATTAATATATTTATATTATTAAAGAATCCTATAATAAGTATAAATTATACTACTTAAAGCTTAATATATAATAAAGCAATATAAAGTAGGAAAAGAATAGAAGAGATAAGCAACCCTTATAGTACCCTTATAGTTATAAGTAAGGGGCTTATAGATTTATTATTAAAAAAAAGGCTAGCTATATATTTAGTAGTAAAGAAGTAGGTTTATACTACTATTTATATAAAGATACTAATAGTAATAAAGGTATAAAACAACTACTTATAATAAATAATATTAAAGGCTGCTAATATATTTAACTAAAGTAGTAATATAATACTGCTATAGTACTATACTACCTATACTAATTCTACTAAAACACTTAGTATAACTTTTATTAATTTATCTACCCTATTACCTATTTATAGATTAGGTAATGCCCTACTTAACTTAGCTATAAGGGTAAGCTAGCTTACTATTACTGCTTTTAATACCTTTTTAATAATACTAAGAAGTAAAATAAAACACTAAGCTCCTACCCTTTATTATTTTACTAGGGTTTTGCTTAATTTATAAAAAATAATTATTTTTAGTATTTAAAATAAAGCTAGGTAGTAACTAATATAGCAGTATATATTTAGTAAGTATATAAGGGTTTTAGCTAAGAGCTTGCTATATACTTTAAAATAGCTAGCTAAAAATTTATTAAGTTTAAGTACCTTTTAACTTACTAAGCTTTTAATAATACTATAAATTTTATTAGCATTAAAGTAGTTCTTTATTAGGAATATTATAGTATTAAGGTAGTTATTAAGGTCTTTTAGTATATTATTTAACTAAGCCTAGAAGAAAGGGAAGAAATAATTAGCTAGTATAGTAGCTTTCTCTTAGTATAATTTAGTAATAGTAGTATCTAGTTCTTTACCTTAAATAAGGGTTAGGATTTGCTATTATTCTAATAATAATCTACTATAGAGCTATACCTAGCACTTAAGTTTCTATAAGCTTCCTTAGTATATAGTTACTACCTTAATAATAAAGCACTAAGCACTATACTATTTATTACTAATAACTTAGCTCTATATCTAAGCTATATTAGTAGTAAGCCACTAATTCTTCTTAATATAAAAGGTTTACTATTACCTTAGCACTCTCTTTATATTTTAAGTAGCTTCTTTAATATAGCAGTTCTACTATAGATTTAGCTTAAAACTACCTTAGGGTTCCCTTAGGATTACTAAGTCTATAATAGCTTAAAGCTTAGCTATTATTTATTCTATATAATTATTAACTTCTATTAGTATATAAAGTAAAGGTTTAATAAGTTTATAGTAAAATTATATTACTACCTTAGCTATTATAAGATTATCTTTTATATATAGCTACTTAAAATAAAGTAAATAATTACTACCTAGCCTTAGATTAGCGCTAGTATAGATTAACTATAATATATAGTTAAATCTAATAAGGTCTAGTCCTTCTAGGAATTTAACTTCTATATTATAAGTAGCCTATATATAGTTAATAGTACTATTCCTTTTACCCTATATTCTTTAAGTTACTTTACCCTATAGTATTATAAGCCTAAGCTATTATTATATTATTATTATAAGAAGTATATTACTCCTTATTAAGGTTTAGCTATAATAGTTTTAAAGTAAGTAGTATTAGTTAAAGTTACTAATAAAAATACTATAGTTTAAAGGCAAAGCTATTATAAAGTTAAGAAGAGGTAATATTTAATTAAGTTTATAAGTAAGGGAGTATATTAAATAAATATAGTATTCTACTAGTATTATTAAATACTAATCCTTACTTATATATATTAACTATACCTTAGCCTTATACTAATAGTTTATATAAATTATAGTTTAGCTACTTTAAGTAGTAAGTTAAAAGTAGCTAAAGCTAAGGTTAAGTAGTTTACTATTTATAGTTCCTAGCTTCTATATTACTATTATATTAGCTTTAAGTTAGGTTTTTAGTGCTAAATATATAAAGTAGGTTTTTTTCTATATATTTTAGTATATAACTTTTATTATATACTCTATATAGTGTGTTAGGTTAGGCTTAGCTTATTTAGTGCTATAGTAGCTATAGGTTATTAGCTTAAAAAGGCTTTTATAGTAGCTTATAATTATTATATTAATTCTAGTTTTAATTTAGGGAGGTAGGTATATAGTTTACTTACTTACTTTTATAGTAAAGCCTTTTATAATAGTAGGTTACTAGTATTATATTTTTAGCTATAGCTAGGCACTTTTATTTAACTATCTTTTTCTAGTATAAAAGGTTTAGTAAAGGCTAAGGGCTATACTAGGTATATAGTATATATATAGTTCTATTATTTATTTATAATATTATATATATAGAACTATATAAGGTAAGGACCTAAGTAGTTAATATAGCGTTCCTATATAGCTTTTAATAGCACTAAGTAAGTTTACTTACCCCCCTTATACTAGTTAAATATATAATAGTTATACTATAAAGGCACTATATAGTGTATAGCTATATAGCTAAATTTAAAGTACTTAAAGCATTAATAAAGATAAATAGTATTATTATAAGGTTTAGCTTTAAATATTTTAGCTTTATAGATAATTCTAGTATAGTATAGCTTATTTACTATATTAATACTATTAACTATAATAATTAAAAGGGATTAAGTTATAATACTATATAGTTTTTATACTATAACCTTAATAGGACTCTATTTATTAGCTATAATTATATTTTAAAAAATATAATCCTTTTCTTAGTTTTATATATAATATACTAAAAAGCTTTTAATAATAATACTAAATATATATTAGTTTAGTGTTATTTCTAGCCTAAAAGCAGTACTAACCTAAGCTATATTATTAGTATAGGGTTTTACTATATTATAGAATATAATTATAGTATTACTACTATAAAGGCAGCGTGCTATTATAGCTATATTAGTACCTATAGCTTAATTAATAGCTATAATAATTTCTTTAAGTAAGTAATTCTATATTACTTTAGCTATAGTATTACTTTTAATAATAGTTTTATAGTAAATATAAGGTAGTATTACTACTATTATAGCTTAAATTTATTAAATTAATATTTAGGTAGTATTTTTAATAGTAATACTAGCCTAGCTTAGAGCTATAGTATTTTTAATACTAATAGCTTTCTTTACTACTTATTTAACTACTTTCTTTAGATTTTTAACTATAACTAGCTTATTAGGTAATAGTAAGGTTAATATTATTATTAGTGTTTTAAAAAGGGTTTAAAGTATAAGGAGTTTATATTAGGCTTATATTAAGGCTATATTATTAATATAAAGAATAATATTTTATACACTCTTTAGCGCTATAGTTAGTATAAGCTTAGTTATTTTATTATATTTAACTATAAGGTAGTTTAATATTTACTTATATATAAGCAGTGGTATAGGAGTAACTTAAGATATTATTAATATAAAGCTACCCTACCCTATAAAAAGGTAGTAGTAGCTTTATATAAAGCTATAATTTCTACTATTAATATTTATTAGTATTACCTTATTTACTATACCTATACTTTAGTATTAATATACTATTAAAGATAGAGTAAAATAGATATAGTAATTCTTTTTCTATACTTTTTAAGAGGTTTAGAGTCGGTTCTGCGTCGCTACTACAGTGCAGGCGAAATCGCGAAAAGTTTTTTTTACTATTTAATTATATTTCTATTAAAGTAAATAAATAAGCTATAGTAATAGGCTATAGCAGTTACTATAGGTGCCCTAGGGATAAGGACTTATTTTATTTATAGTATAAAAGGGCGTTAGGTTGCCCTACTTAGGAACTAAATTAATAGTAAAGGTAATAATAAAAGAGAGAGAGAAACTTTGCCTATTAAGCCTACCTTTTAGATATTTTATATAGGCTAGTAAAATACTTAAGGTTCTTATAATCTATAAAGATAGTAAAAAGCTTAGCTATACTATATAGTTTTACTAACTATACCTTTAGATAAAAGATAATACTTAGTAGCTCTTTATTATAAATAATATAGTTTTACTTTACTAGTAATAGGTATATAGAATAATATATAATAGGGTATAAAACCCTAGCTAAATTATATTAGGAGAGGTAGCTACCTAGTGCCTCCTTAGAAGTATTAGACTTTAACACTATATCCTTATTAAGGTTTTATTATATTAAAATAAAATATAAAATAAAAGTATTCTTAAAGTATTAAAACACTGCCTTATATTTATTAAACTAAATAAATAAAACCTTTTTCTTTATAAGTATAAGAAAGGGGCCTATTAAATCTATAAAGTTTAGTATAAATTCCTAATAAAAGTTTATAAAGCCTAAGAAACTATATACCCTATATATCTAAGTAAGAGGCTTTTAATTTATAATAGCCTTTACCTTAGCTAGGTTTAGGCATACTACCTAGCCTATATATATAATAAACCCTAAGTACTTAACTTTCTATATATAAAAGGTATACTTCTTTATATTAAAATATAAGCCTACGTATTAAAGCTATAAAAGGATTTTTTAGGTTAGCTTTATATATTCCTTATAGGAACCCCTAGAGTAAATAAGAATATTATTAAGGTAAGCTATAGTATATATACTAAGTATATTACTAAGTATACTATTAATATAACACTAGAAGCTAGCTAGCGCACTAGTAAGACTAAAGGGGCATATAAGCTACTTAAAGAGCCTAAACTAGGTATAGAAAGCTATAAAGTATTTATTACCCTTTACTATTTATAAATAATAAAAGGCTAAGTAAATATTAAGCTTTATAAACTACTTAGCTTTAGCTAGAGATTATAGTGTTTTTTTAATTAAAGGTAGTAAGTAATAATCTTAATTTATAATAGTATTTAGGGTATAGTAATTTATATAAAAACACTAACCTCTATCTACTTTTTTTACTAATAAAACTAAAGCTACTACTAATAAGGAAGAGGTATATATTTAACCCTTATTTATTAAATCTATTATTTACTTCTAGATTTTAAAAAGCTAATTATAGGGTATATTATATAAAGGAGCCTAGGGAAGGGGTAATATAAGCCTATCTTTATTTTTATAAAGATAAATATAATAATTTATATAGCCTTTATAAGGGGGTAAGGCATTTACTTTTTTTTTATAAAATAAGTCTTTAAAATTATATAACTTAGTAGGGAGCTAGGCTTATATATCCTCCTAGTTTAAAGCTAAAGGCCCTAATAAAAACACTAAAGCTTAATTTATCTCTTATAAGCTAATAGTAATAAGGTAAATTAAAGTATTTAATTTAATAGCTCTTTTAATAAAATTAGTATAGACTAACCTTAAAATTATAAGTATAGGTATTTTAATATAGTATGCTTTAAATATATATATTATAAAGCCTAGCTATAAACTAATAACTAGTAAGTGCTAGTTTATATATAGTATAATATAATTATAAGTAAGCTAAGGTGCCCCTAAAATATAGTTATAAGAGAGGCTTAGAATAATATAAGCTATTATTAGAAATGTTTAGCTATTTAAGTTAGCCTTAAAATAAACTAAATAGGTAATATAAGGGTGTATACTAAAGTTACTATAGTAAAATAATATAGTATAAGTAGCTATAATAAAAGTATATAAGTAATAAAGTTAAAATTTTTAAAGGCTAAGTGCTTAGGCTATTTTTTTACTTATAGTAGTAAAAGTATTATATTTATTATTTATTTAAGCACTAATAAACTTAGTTTTATTATAAAAAAGTAGGAGAAGGAATAGTGCTTTCTTTATTATTTATTTTATCTCTTTATAAACCTTTAGTATATACTTTAAGTATAGATACTCTATATTTTATATATTATAATATCTCTCTCTATTAAAATTTAAATAGTAGGCTTATTTTTTTCTACCTTAAAATCCCCCTTAAATATAGTTAACTTCTTAGTAAAGGTATAAAGTATATAAATAAAGATAGCTAAGCCTATTATATAGAGTAAATAAATAAGTAGCTAAAGGTATTCTATAATTTAGTAACTCTCCTTACTATAATATAAACATTAGCCTACCTTTTATTAGCACTAAACTACCTTTTTTAATACCTAAGTAATATATATAGTATTTAATATAGTGCTAGTGCTTATATATTAGCTTTAAGGCCTTAAAAAATAAGTAGTATTAATACCTATTATAGCTATATTACTATTAAGGTTATAGCCTAAGTATTATTATTACTAAGCCTTAACCTATTCCTTAATTTAATATAAGTTAATATTTAATATAATACTATAGTACTATATAACTACTATTAAATAGTTTAAGTAGGGGATATTATAGCCTATATAGTAATCCCTTATTTACTTATTAAGACCTATATAAAGCCTTATAAGCTTTATTATATCTATTTATATACTACTATTTATAAAGTAAAGCTTTTATTTAAAGTAAATAAAGAAGTTTATAAACTATTTATTTAGGTATTATTTTATTTAATTAAGCTTTAAAATAGTATATTCTTTCTAGTATAGGTTTATAAATATTATATTAAGGTATTTAAAGAAATAGCTAGAAGTATACTAATACTTACTACCTAGTTTAAAAAATAATATAATATATACCTAAATCTTAAGTAATAAATTCTAGTAAATAAGAAACTACTTATTATAATTAGTACTAATAAAATTAAAGTTAGCTTTTAGCTTATATACTATAAGGCTTTACTAAGCTTAAAAGGAGTCTTTATTACTATTATAAAGATTCCCTATAGAGAGTAGTTTATAATAAGGTTATACTTAGTTAGAATTTATTAAGTTCTCCCTAGGGATAACCTAATTTACTATAGCTACTTAGTAATATAGTTCCTTAAGCTAAGCTATTATTATAAAGATAGTTTTATAAAAGTAATATAAATCCTATATATTACCTAATTAAGTAAATTATTTATAATAATAAAAGTCTATTATATTACCTATATAAATATAGTTATTATAAATTATATAGTAATAGTTAATAATTATTATAAACTAGCCTAAAAGGCATCTATATTCTAGTATTAATAGTATTATTATTAACTATAAGAGTAGTAAAAAGCAATCCTAATATAGTCCTCCTGCCTCCTACTAGATATAGACTTATAGGTAGGGCTAGCCCTAATGGCGCGCAACACTCCCCCTCTCTATCCCCGCTATACCTCCAATAAGGATCCAAGCATTAAGCTCGAATCCATCACAAGTTCTCTACTTACTTAGGCTTATATAGGGCCTATAATAGTCTCTATTATAAAATATAAGTATCCTACTTACTAAGCTATATAGCTATAGTTACTAAAAAAAGTAAGTATAATTAGTTTAGGTTTAAAAGAAAGGTAAGTTTAGTTTAAGGTAAGGTTAAAGCTAAAATAGTTTTAAGGTAATAGTAATAAGTAAAAGTTATAATATTATAATTAAGGAGTTATAGGATATATATATAGAAGTAATAATATAATAGTAATATATAGTTTTATAGGTAAGTAATAGTAATTTTAAGGTTAAAATAAGCTAATATTAAGGCTAAGTAAGGCTTAGAGGGTAGTAAGGGTTACTTAATATACTATATTAATATAACTTAATATAATATAGCTATAATACTACCTAACCTTATATATATATACTATAGTAAGGATATACTTTATAAAAAAGGGTAGTTAGATATTATTAATATTTATATTATTACTAAGGAAGTGCTAATATAAGTTTAAATATTTTAATAAAAAGTTACTTTAATAGTTATAATAGCTAGCTAGTAACTATATAGTTAAGTTAGTAATTATATAAAAAAAGGTTAGTAATAATTATAAGAAAGGGATAATTTCTTTATATATTTTTTTTATTATAATTCAAGCTTTTAAGATAAGTTATTCTTTTTTTAATACTTTATGTGATGGATTCGAGCTGGATGCTCGGATCCTTATTGGAGGTATTACGGGGACGGAGAGGGGGAGTGTTACGTGCTATTAGGGCTAGCCCTTCCTATAAGTCTATATCTAGCAGAAGGCAGGAGGTCTATATTAGAACTCCTTCTTAATACCCTTATAGTTAATAATAATACTATTAATGCTAGAATATAGACACCTTCTAGGCTAGTTTATAATAATTATTAACTATTATTATATAATTTATAATAACTATATTTATATAGGTAATATAATAGACTTTTAATATTATAAATAGTTTACTTAATTAGGTAATATATAGGATTTATACTACCTCTATAAAACTATCTTTATAATAGTAGCTTAGCTTAAGAAACTATACTACTAAGTAGCTATAGTAAATTAAGCTACCTTTATAAAAGACTTAATAAACTTTAACTAAGTATAACTCTATTATAAACTACTCCCTATAAAGAACCCCTATAATAGTAATAAAGACTTCTTTTAAGCCTAGTAAAGCCTTATAGTATATAAATTAAAAGCTAACTCTAATTTTATTAATATTAATTATAATAAGTAGTTTCTTATTTACTAAAACTTATTACTTAAGATTTAAGTATATATTATATTATTCTTTAAACTAAGTAGTAAGTGCTAATACACTCTTAGCTACTTCTTTAAATACTTTAATATAATATTTATAAACTTATACTAAAAGAAATACACTATTTTAAAGCTTAATTAAATAAAATAATACCTAAATAAATAGTTTATAGACTTTTTTATTTATTTTAAATAAAAGCTTTACTTTATAGGTAGTAATATATAAATAAATATAGTAAAGCTTATAAGGCTCTATATAAGTCTTAATAAGTAGATAAGGAACTGCTATATAAGCTATAATATTCCTTACTTAAACTACTTAGTAATAGTTATATAGTACTATAGTATTATATTAAATATTAACTTATATTAAATTAAAGAATAAGTTAAGGCCTAGTAATAATAATACCTAAGCTATAACCTTAATAGTAATATAGCTATAATAAGTATTAATATTACTTATTTTTTAAAGCCTTAAGGCTAATATATAAGCACTAATACTATATTAAATACTATATACACTACTTAGGTATTAAAGGAGGTAGTTTAGTGCTAATAAAAGGTAGGCTAATGTTTATACTATAGTAAGGAGAGTTACTAAATTATAAAATACCTTTAGCTACCTACTTACTTACTTTATATAATAAACTTAGCTACCTTTATTTATATACTTTATACCTTTATTAAGGAGTTAATTATATTTAAAGGGAATTTTAAGGTAGAAAAAAATAAGCTTACTACTTAAGTTTTAATAAAAAAAGATATTATAATATATAAAATATAAAGTATTTATACTTAGGGTATAGACTAAAGGTTTATAAAAAAAATAATAAATAATAAAGAAAGTACTATTCCTTCTCCTACTTCTCTATAATAAAACTAAGTTTATTAGTGCTTAAATAAATAGTAAATATAATACTTTTACTACTATAAGTAAAAAAATAGTTTAAGCACTTAGCCTTTAGAGATTTTAACTTTACTATTTATATACCTTTACTATAGCTACTTACGCTATACTATTCTACTATAGTAACTTTAATATATACCTTTACATTACTTATTTAGTTTATTTTAAAGCTAACTTAAATAGCTAAATATTTCTAATAGTAGCCTATATTATCCTAGGCCTCTCCTATAACTATATCTTAAGGGTACCTTAGCTTACTTATAATTATATAGCACTATATATAGACTAGTGCTTATTAGTTATTAGTTTATAGCTAAGCCTTATAATATATATATCTAAGGTATACTAGGTTAAAACACCTATACTTATAATTTTAAGGTTAGTCTATACTAGTTTTACTAAAAGAGTTACTAAATTAAATACTTTAATTTACTTTATTATTATTAGCTTATAAGAGATAAATTAAGCTTTAAAGGCTTTATTAAAGCCCCTAGCTTTAGACTAGAAGAATATATATATCTAGCTCTTTACTAAGTTATATAATTTTAAAGACTTATTTTATAAAGAGAAAGTAAATACCTTATCCCTTTATAAGGGCTATATAAATTATTATATTTATTTTTATAAAAATAAAGATAGGCTTATACTACCCCTTCCTTAAGCTCCCTTATATAATATACCCTATAATTAGCTTCTTAAAATCTAGAAGTAAATAGTAAACTTAATAAATAAGGGTTAAATATATACCTCTTTCTTATTAGTAATAGCTTTAGTTTTATTAGTAAAAAAAGTAAATAAGGGTTAGCATTTTTATATAAACTACTATGCTTTAAATACTATTATAAATTAGGATTACTACCCACTACCCTTAATTAAGGAGACACTATAATCCTTAGCTAAAGCTAAGTAGTTTATAAAGCTTAATATTTACTTAGCCTTTTATTATTTATAAATAGTAAAGGGTAATAAATACCTTATAGCTTTCTATACCTAGTTTAGGCTCTTTAAGTAGCTTATATACCCCTTTAGTCTTACTAATATACTAGCTAGCTTTTAGTATTATATTAATAGTATACTTAGTAATACACTTAGTGTATATACTATAGCTTACCTTAATAATATCCTTATTTACTTTAAGGGTTTCTATAAGAAATATATAAAGCTAACCTAAGAGATTCTTTTATAGCTTTAATAAGTAGGCTTATATCTTAATATAAAGAAGTATGCCTTTTATATATAAGAAGTTAAGTACTTAAAGTTTATTATATATATAAGCTAGGTAATATACCTAAACCTAACTAAGGTAAAGGCTATTATAAACTAAAAGCCTTTTACTTAGGTATATAAGGTATATAGTTTCTTAGGCTTTATAAACTTTTATTAAGAATTTATACTAAACTTTATAGATTTAATAGGCCCTCTCCTTATACTTATAAAGAAGGGGGTCTCCTTTATTTAGTTTAATAAATATAAGGTAGTGTTTTAATGCCTTAAGAATGCTTTTATTTTATATTTTATTTTAGTATAATAAAACCCTAATAAGAATATAGTATTAAAGTTTAATACTTTTAAAGAGGCACTAGGTAGCTACCTTTTTTAATATAATTTAGCTAGAGTTTTATACCTTATTATATATTATTCTATATACCTATTACTAGTAGAGCAAAACTATACTATTTATAATAAGGAGCTACTAAGTATTATCTCTTATTTAAAGGTATAGTTAGTAAAACTATATAGTATAGCTAAGCTTTTTACTATCTTTATAAACTATAAGAACCTTAAGTATTTTACTAGTCTATATAAGATATTTAAAAGATAGGCTTAATAGGTAGAGTTCCTCTCCCTCTTTTATTATTACTTTTACTATTAACCTAGTTCTTAAGTAGGGCAACCTAACGCTCTCTTATACTATAAATAGGATAAGTCCTTATCCCTAGGGCAGCTATAGTAACTACTATAGCCTATTACTATAGCCTATTTATCTACCCTAATAGAAATATAATTAAATAGTAAAGAGCATTTAGATAATTTCCTACTAAGCCCTTCTTTAAAGCTTTCTTAAAGTAATACCTACTTTACTAATATATACCTTTAAAAGCTTTAAAACTAAGCTATATAGGTAGATAAATTATATAGTATTAAGATTACTATGCTACATTAGGGAATGCGCCACTTCCCTTTAGAGGCTAAGATATAATAATAAATTAGTAACTATACCCTTAATATATATAGTGCGTTACTATTTCAAGGCTATTTATAGGCACCTAAGTATAAGCTACTTACTATAACACTAATTTAGCAGGTCTATAACTCCCTTATATTAGAACACCCTAGGAAGAATACTATATTCTAAGCTCTTTACTATAACTACTATTAAAAAGGTATATCTATAAATATTATATATTATATATAAAACTATTATTACTATACTAGGTAGAAGAGTTAAAGGCTAAGATAAGGCCTTCTATACTTAATCCTAGCCCCTAACTATTATTAGTTCTAAATCTCTATAGATTTTATAACTAAACTACCTATAACTAATAAGGACTTTCTATACTACCTTATAGTAATTATAAACTACCTATTTAAGTATATATAGTTAGAGCTAATATAAAGTATAAACACTAAGATATATATAGACTAGTTCCTATATTACTAGTAGCGCTTCTATAGGTTCCTATATAGTATTATCTTTAACTATAGCTTAAACTAAGTTAGTACCTTTTAGTTCTCCCTATATACCTTAACTAATACCTAGTATTTTCTCTTTACTTTTTATTACCCTTAAATAAATAGTAGTATAAAATATATAAATTAAAAAGTATAGGCAGTCCTTAGAGTTATAGTTATATTTTCTTAAATAAACTAGCTAAGATATATAGTAGCTTACTAACTAATATTAAATAACTATACCTTTATTATTATAAAGGTAAGCGCTAATCTAGCCTTATATAGGTATAATATAGACCTAGTCTAGTGCACACTACCTTTAGCTAGAATCTAAATATCTTCTAAGGGGTAGGTAGTATAGTTTTTAGAATATATTTAGGAGAGCACTTAACTTACTTAAGCTATAATTAACTTTACTTAATAATACTAGTAGAAGGCTATAAACTACTTATAATACCTAGCTAAGAAGTATTATATTAAGGATAAGGTTTAGCTTAGCCTATAAAATATTTATATTAAATAGCTAAGTAAGAAACTTAATTAAATAATAATAAAATACACTATACTAAAGGTCCTTATACTACTAATAGTCTACTTAAATATTCTAAAAAGTATATACTCTATCTTCTATATAAATCTAGTAAAAAAGGCAGTGGATAACTTACTCCTTTCCTAGGTTTTATAAAATAGCTATATTAATTTAATTAAAATATATAATAATTCTAGGGAGGAGTTATTAGAATATATAGTAAAGGATATATTAGTAATAAAGAATATATAAGAATATAGTAAGAGGTAGGATATATTAGTTAAATAGTGTAAATATATATAGCTAACTTAGAAGCCCTTTAAGAGTATAGTAGATACTACTACTCTTATTAAGTTTAAAGTATAATAAGGTAGTATACTTTATAATAATAGCCTAATAAGGTAATAAAGAATATTTTATTTAAAAATTAATAGTATATAACTCTAAATATATTAGGCCCCTTTCCTTCCCCCTTATATAAATAGACTTAATAGCCTAAATACCTTAATAGTTTTAAGGCTTTTATTAAATACCCCTTTATTACCTCTTCCTTAGTTATTATTTAGACTATTACTAAAGCTAAAAGTATTATTAAAGTAAAGCTAATAAAAGGGAGTTTAAATAGCTAATATATTTATATAGTTAATAAGGGTGTGTTAAATAGTAAATAATTTATAGGTATTTTATACTATAGTAGTATATAGAGAGCAAAAGGTAGTATTATTAAGGTTACTCTAGTTTTATATAGGTATAATAGGGTTTAGAGTGCTAGTATTTTACCTATAGTAAGGAGTATTATAAATAGTAAAGGGGGTAAACCCTAGAGCTATAGTAGTATAAGTAAGCCTATAAGTATTATTTAATATATTAAGGAAGCAGTGCCTAAGGGCATAGAACTAAGGCATTATAGTTATATATTACCCTTTTTTATTAAATATATTATAGGTAAGGATATATAGCTATATAATAACCTTACTAAATTAAATAACACCTACTATTTTATAAGTAAAATAGTATAGTATAGGACTATATACTATAAGGTCTAGGTAATATTTATAGATATAATAATAAAGATAATATAGCTTATAAGAATCTTTTAGCCCTAATATATAGCTAAAGAGGCTATTATAAGCTATATATATAAAATAAGAAAGGCACTATATCTCTAGAGTTATAAGTATAGTAGGGGCATATAATTTATTATTAAAGTTGCCTTTTATTATATAGTATTTAATAATATAGTATTCTCCTTTAGGTAAAGAAAAAGAAAAAAGTAGTATAGTAATAGTAGCTATTTTAGTAAAAAGCTTTAAGTTAATAAAAAGGGAATATATAGAATACTATATAACTAACTTAGGGATATACTAAGGAGTTAAGTAGCTAAGGAGGCAGAAGTAATAAAATATAAAATATAATAAAAACTTAGAGAGATAAAGCTAAGGGGTAATAAAGAATTTTAATAAGTAGGAAGTAAGTATAAAAGAGTAGCTATAAAGATATAACTAATAGGCTAAGGAAGCTAATAGGTTATTAAGTAGAAGGAGGAGGGGATAATAAGAGAAGACACCCTTTTATACTTAGAATACTAGGGTAAGTAATCTAGGGAATTACTTTATTATTTATTTTAATAGAGTTATATATATATACTCTCTATTTAGCTATAATATAATACTAGGCTTAGTTACTAGTAAGGTTACTTATAATATTATTATTAACTAATTATATATATACACTCTTAGTAGGATATTATTATATCTATAAGGGGGGAGCTATATAATAGATTTAAGCTAGATGCTTAGATCCTTATTAGAGATATTATAGGGATAAAGAGGGGGAGTATTATATACTATTAAGGCTAGCCCTTTCTATAAGTCTATATCTAGTAAAAGGCAGGAGGTCTACGTTAGGACTCCTTCTTAATGCCCTTATAGTTAATAATAATACTATCAACGCTAGAACGCAGACGCCTTCTAGGCCAGTCCATAACACTTTAGTATAAATAGCTTGGTATATCCCTTACTAAATAATATTAAGTTTAGCATAATTTTATTAACCCTAGCTTAAATATTAAGTAAAAAAAAGAAAATATAACTAATAAGTATATAATTTAGGTTTAACTTAAAGGTATTATTAATTTATTAAGGTAAGGTATAATTAAAGCATAGCTCTATAAACCTTATATTACTTATATAAATATTATTAATTATTTATATAGGAATTAAAAAGGTATATCTTTAATTTAAAGTTAATATAGGTTTAGTACTAATATAGTATAAATATCTTTAAAGCTTACTATTAGTATACTTGTTAAAATAAAACTTATTTTAAAATAAGTAATAATAATATATTAAATTAAAGGTAATATAAAGTTTAACTAAGCTTATAGCTAGCTTATATTAATTTATATTAATAAAAAATAAAAAAGCTTTTTTAAATAAAAAGAAATTACTTTAATACTATTACTAATATTATTAATAAAAATAATAATTTTAATTCCTTAATAAGTATAAGTTTTTTTTAATATAAAGCTATAAGTATTAATATAATATAGATTAATTATAATAACCTTTAAAAAAAATATAGTTTATAAAGTAGAATAGTAAAGAGAAGGTAGTAAGTTAAGCCTTTAATAAAGCTAGTTTAACTATACTTTTTAAATAAAAATACCTAGGTTATTTAGGTTATATTATAATTATATTAAAAAAGTAAGTATAGTAAAAGGTAATATAAAGGTAATATAGGTTTAAGTATTAAGCTAGTATTTTATTTATTTTAGTTTTATTTTTAATAAAAATAAATAAAAGGTTATTTATAGTAAGCTTATTATGGCTTTATATAAGGGGTATAGCTATTTTTAATAAATATATACTATTATTATAATATTTAGTAGTAAATATTTATAGTATTTATAATTATATTAGTAGGTAGGTATACTAAGGCTAACTTAAATTCCCTATAATGCCCTAATTATATAGTATTAAGAGTTTTATTTTTTTAAAATACTTATAGCTAGTTAGCTAGTATAAAGTAAGGGATTTATTTAGTTTAAAGAAGCTATTATATAAAGTAGTAAGCTAAGGGGCCTTAGTTAAAGGCTAAGTAAATATTATAATAGTTATATATTAAAGGTATATTAAGTTTATAAAGGTAAAGATAGTTATAGTTTAGGTAGTTAAGAATAAAATATTAGTAATTTTCTATATTATTCTAATATTAATAAATTAAGAAGTTTACCTTAGGTATATATTAGGTATAAAGAAATACTTTAAGGCTAATCTTTTTAGTATATATTTAAATAAAAGTAGCTAACTTATATTTTATAAAGTAATTATATAGCTATATAGTTTTATAAATAATATAGAAGTTAGGCTTATATTTAGCTATTATAAGGGTGTATTAGGGCTAATATATATATACTACTATATAGTCTTAGTGCTATTAGTTTTTTTATTCTTATTTAAGTTCTTTAGTTAGTAAAAAGGTATTAAAATAAGTAGTTAAGTAATAGAATAAAGAACTATAAGTTAAAGGTATAAAGCTATAGTAATAGTATTATTATTATTAAAAGTATTTAGCTACTATAATATAGGTAGCTTAGATTTAATTAGCTATTTTATTAGCTTTAATTTTATTATAATAGTAATAAGTATAATAATTTAAATAGAGATTAACTAAGGGGATAGCTACTTTAGTTTTAACTAAGGCCTATAGTATAGCTTTATAGGCCTTAGTTATAGTTTATAGGTATCTAAGCTATTTCTTAGTAAATTCCTTTATAATACCCTTAGCTATACTACTATAGCTTATTAAAGTGTAGTATATGCCTACGCTATAAGTAACTAGGCTCTAGATTACTTATATATATAGTAAGCATATATTGTAGAGGGGGCACCCCTAGGTTAATACTATAAGGGCTATAAGGGCTAGCTATTGCTAAGTAAGCTTTTCTATAACCTTTTTACTGTAGTCTTTCCAGCGGAGCTTGCAGTGAATCCACACGCCTAGGAACCGGGCGGACTGGACCGGCTGGATCGTAGCAAGCTTAGTAAGTTAAAAAGCACTTAAATTTAATAAACTTTTAGCTAGCTACTTTAAAGTATATAGTAAGCCTTTAGCTAAAACCTTTATATATTTATTAAATATATATTATTATATTAGCTATTACTTAGCTTTATTTTAAAAAGTAAACATAATTATTTTTTATAAACTAAATAAAACCTTAGTAAAATAATAAAAAATAAAAGCTTAATACTTTATTTTACTTCTTAATATTATTAAAAAGGTATTAAAAGTAATAATAATAAATTAGCTTACCTTT
Organism: Claviceps pusilla; assembly: GCA_018360225.1. Taxonomy (NCBI): domain Eukaryota; kingdom Fungi; phylum Ascomycota; class Sordariomycetes; order Hypocreales; family Clavicipitaceae; genus Claviceps; species Claviceps pusilla. The sequence goes on along the minus strand of SRPW01000006.1, from coordinate 1,461 downwards.
ATAGCTAAGTTAAGTAAGGTATTACCTAGCTTATAAATAAGTAATAAAGTAAATAAATTAATAAATATTATACTAAGTATTTAAATAAAATTAATATAGGTAATATAGCACTATAGTAGTATTATATTATTATTATTATTATTATTATTAATACACTAGTTAGGCTGTTAGCCTAATTCTAGTACCACTGCTACTTAGACTATATAGGAAAAACCCTAGTATAGGGGGGAAAACCTATATATAGCCTTTATTTAAGTTCTATAGTAAAGTTATAGTAGCTTTATACTAGTTTTAACTTATAAAAAGAGGTATATTACTAGCTAAACTTAATTAGTATTATAGAAGAGTATATAGTATAGAATAGGAGGTAAACTAGGTTAGTAGAGGCGTAGTAGTGCTATAGGATACCCTTAGGGGTAGTCTGTGTGTTATAGTGAGTTGCCTTAAGCGTTTAGTCCGTCTTCTATGCCAGTCCCTAGCTAATTCCCCTAGGCTGCCGCCCCCTTGCCCAAAAAGGGGGGCGATGGGGCGTAGGCCCGGGGCCGGCGCGGGATCGTCGCGCCTGTTTTTCTTTGTCTCTTAGGCTGCCGTTTTTTATATACTAGTGAATATAAGTTATGCATTATAATAATATGTTCTAGCTATAATATCTACATAGCTCCCTAGCGTTTCTATACCTATACTATGCTAGGTGCTACTTCTTATTAAATCTTTAGTATCTTTAGCCTATTAATTTTAAAGACTTTTAATAAATTAGAATTAAAAGATATACTTTATTAATATAAGCTACTTTATAAGTATAATTACTAGCTTATTATATTTTAATGCCTCCCTAACTTTATATTAGTAATATATTAGGTATATACTAGTATTAATAAAGTAAAGGTAATTAAAATTCTTATAAAATAGTAAAATATAATAATAGTTCTTATTATTAGCCTAATAACTATATATTAATAAATCTACTTTAGAAATATATTAATAAAAAAGAAACGTATTAAGCTTAATTTATTTTATATATATTTATATAAGCACTATAGATTTATATTTAATAAGGCTTAAGTAAAGGTAAATAATTTTAATAGTAAAGGTAAAGTTAAGGTTAAGTTTTATTATTATATAATTAATATAAGTTTAGTATACCTATATAGTAGTTTTTTTTTAATATTAGTAGTGTTTTTATTTTAAAATAAATACTTTAGTTAAAAATAGTTTTAATAAGTAGTAATAAAGCTAATTTAAAAATAATATATAGTTTAAATAGTTATTTTACTATAGTAAATAGCTATATTTTTAGTATAATAATTTATATTAAAGTTAAGCTATTATTATAGTATATATACTATATATATACTTAGCTATCTTATTAGCCTTTATTTATTAATAAAAGTATAGTAAATAGTAGTTAAGGTAAAGGTTAATTAAAGCTATAGCTACTTTAGTTTTAACTAAGGTATATAG